>JAQHUG010000242.1:436390-450471 GCA_028555095.1 Dicrostonyx torquatus
TATCAAGCAAGAATTACAGTTACAATATCTATATCTACTTTATCCTTTATCATAACTAAGGAAAATTATAACTATCTATTCTTCAACTCCATCAATGACTCCAGGATATAATATTACCTAAGTAAACAGGAAGTGCACTGTAAGCGACTTCCAAAACTATAGAATTGGCAGAGACATTTCACTACCTGGACATCACACAGAGTTCTTCTGGAATGTCAGGGGCATCCATTTACACCCTACAGGCCCATAGTAACCAGCAGACTTTTCCACAACTCGGGAAATTTTAAAGACACTTCTGCCTATATTGGCAGTTTGTCAGTCATTTCTTCTATGTCCTGCAGAATGTCTGGCAGATGCTTTCATGAAACAGTAACCAAAGAACTGTCTCACCTTCTTTAGGCAACTTCACCAGTAATTTGTCTGTTGAGTCCTGCATGTCTAATTCATACAGCATAATATCAAGCAGTCCAGGCAAGAGCAGTGTCTAGTCCAAATGGCAAAAATTCCATGAGGAGCCTCTTCTAGGACAAAATGGAGGAACTTTGGTTTTCAATATTACCAGGCACAGTGACAGATCAAAAGATACCCAATGAAACACTCTCTAAGAGTTTTGTTAATAGAATGGAAGAAGGGAAAGAGAGCAGTACACAGGCTCGTCTGAAAACAATGTGGGGAGAGAGAGACCTGGAGCCAGCATGTCTGCTTTTAAAGGCCATCTAGTGCCTGTGCACAAAGGTTTATGTAGCTACATTATGCATAGATTACATGACCATGCTGCAGGTAGATTACATAGGGCTTAAAGCCTTGGGTGGGACAGGCAGTTTGCCTGAATGCTGATGGTGCATATGTGGCTGAAAGACCCAGAAGTGCTGACACCTGGGGTGACTAAGCATTTTGCCTGAATGCTGACAGCCATTGGGGCTCTGGATGTGAAAGAAAATGGAAACAGGACATATGCTCACCTCTGTTCATAGCGATTTATTCATAATAGCCTGAACCCTCAACCAAAATATAGATAAATAAAATGTAGAATATTTACACAACAAAATAGTGCTTAGCTGATTAAAAACAATGGCATCTGTAAATTTGAAAGGAAATGGATGGAACTTGAAATAGTCATCCTGGTTGTGGGTTTTGCTGAGAAGCGGGAATAGAAGATATCTGCTGACTAGGCTGTGGCAAGCTGGAGATGGGATTAGGTTTGGGGGTGAATAAATGCAAGGAGAGAATAATGAAGTAGATGTCAGGAAACAGGAGGCGTTTTGGAGTCAGTTTGAATCCTGATTCAAGGGCAACTCTACAGAATCTACTAAGATTTGTGGACCCTAGCTAAGCATCCTAGCAATAGTGTATATGTGATCAGATTGGTTACTACTACAGTTGTCCTCAAAGAGGCTTCATAGTGTAACTGATGGAACCAGATACAGAGACCAACAGCAAAACTTCAGTTGGGTTCAGGGATTTCTGCTGGAGTGAGGGAGGAAGGATTGTAGAAGCTAGAGGTGGCAAGGACATCGCAAGGAAAACCAAAGAAACAACCAACCTGGGTCATAGGAATTTAGAAAGTCAGAAAAAACAACCAGGGAGCCTGCATAGGACTGACTTAGGCTCTTTACATATTGGCAACAGTTGTGTAGTTTGGTCTATATGTAGGACACCTAACAATGAGAAGAGAGGCTGAAACAAATGACTTGTCTAGGGATTCTATTCTTCATACTGGATTGTCTTGCCCAGCCTTAGTACAAGGGGAGTTGCTCATTCTCACATCTACTTGACATCTTGTGCTTTGTGGATACCAATAGAAGCCTCAGCCTTTCTGAATAGAAACAGTTGAATGAAGTGTTCAGGGCACATCAAAGGTAGCAGGAGGGAATGGGAGGAGAGGAGGTAGAAAAAAAATCTGTGATAGGGACATTAAATAGATAGATAGATAGATAGATAGGTAGATAGATAGATAGATAGATAGATAGATAGATAGATAGATAGATAATAAAATTACACCCACAGGGTCATTTGTGTTTGGTTATCTGCTAGAGTCAGAAAGAAGCCACTTTAACATTATTTTCCTACTTCACAAAGGATTTTTCTGGAGATGCAGGGATGGGGTGCAGTTTGTGGCTAAGCCAGGGTCTGTGAAAGAGTTCCTGCTTTCATGGAATGCATGGCAGCTGAACTGAGAGCAAGCCACAGTTCATCCCTACTTGATTTTCAGACTATTAACACTTGAAACAACTAAAGCTATTAAGGATAGGAATGCTGGCCCTCGCCTGTAATTGGAACCCTCAGCAGCAGTCACAGGCATCAGGGAAGTTGGAAGTCAAGACTTATCTTCACAGTGAAAGCTTGTCTCAAAATAAATTAACAAGTAAGTAAATAAATAAACAATTAAGAAAAAGAATGGCACACAGGAAGCCCCTAATTTAGTTTTAAAGTAATGAAGGAAGTGGAGACTTGGAAGGGATGATATAAATCTCGTGTTTGGCTCAGCACTCAACTGCCACTCATTCTCAACACCACTGAAACTATACAATCTCTGCAATTACTGCAGTCTTCCAGAAACACAGACTGAGGGTGGCACCAGCTTGTGAATATGAACACATTTATTTAGAGGGTGGATTTATACTCTTCCATTTTAACTAAATAACAGGATATGAACCCCCACCCCTCAGGGTTTTTGTTTGATTTATAATTACATGGACTTTTGATCAGGTTCTAGTATCAAATATAGATTCACTCCTTAATTCAAGCATGTCAATTAAGTTCTAAATGTTACAGAATGTATTAATGGCTGTAGTTATATGAATATTAATGAACTTTCTATGTCTGAAGTTATTCACCTGACTGAAAACACTATTGCTTATTTCTTATTCACTGATCAAATGGTAGGTACATCATTAAAATTTGTAAGAATAATTTTGGGTAGGTTATTATGTTCGTACTATTCTTTGAGGTACAGGTTTTAATTCCTGTGACAAGAACATGAATTTAACTTTAAAACAGTAAAATTACCCATCCTGTTTTATGTTTAGAACAGTAGTCATTATGATTTAACACTACTCAAAATATTTAACAAAATAGAAACTCTATTTGTGTAATAGTTCTGTGTTACTACAAAAAGGTGTATTTCAAGTAATAATTTGAATCAATTGACTAGTTGCTTTTCCTTTCATTGTGATGATCTATGCTAAGAAGAGAGACTTCAAGGAAATGAGCATATTTTCCCTCACAGTTTGAAAGTATAATCCACCATGTTTGGGAAGTCCTTGTAGCAGCAATCTATGGCAGCTAGTCACAATGAATCTGAAGTAACAAATGACACAATCATGCTCAGTTTGCTTTGTAAGGTTTAGGCATTCCAAGACAGCAGTCCAAAGAATGGTAACACACAGTGTTGGGAGTCTCCCCACCACAAGAAACCTTGTCAAGATATGTGTCGCAAAATATCCAGAAGCTCATTTCTTTTCATCCAGTTAAGTTGTTGACATTATCAACCATCCAACAAAGTTGTCTATGATTTATAGCTATTATGTTCAAGTTAGATGATAATTCATCTTTGTACATATTGTCAATAAATAAATAAAAATAACATTTCTTTTATAGAAGTCAATGTTTTGTGCCAACACTTACAAATGAATTGAATTAAGATAATGTGCTGAGGTAGGTTGATTTTCATCTAAATAAAATAAACTGTAATTATCTGCAAAATAAAGACTTATGGTTTCATAATTTTTTAAAATACTTTTAAGAAACATGTCCAAATACCCAATGAAAACTGTTTAAGGGAGCAATGGTTTACATTAGCTTCTTGTTGGAAGGCACGATTCATCATTTTAGGCAGTAATGGAAATAGGAGTGGTGGTAGCTTGTCATATGACATCTACAGTAAAGAAACAAAGAGAGGACTCAAAATGATGGTGAACTATGAAACCTCAAGGGCTGCCCATGAGAAATGATTTTTCCAATAATGATTTCACTCACTAAAGCACATAACAGTGCTACCAGCAGTGGTCCAACATATTAAAATACAGAAACCTTTGAGGGAAATTTCATATTAAAACAACAATAGATAAAAAAGAAGTATATTGTATGTATTCTGATTAAAATTTATTTAATGTGAAATCGATAATTATAGTTGAAACTCATTAGAACATTAAAAATAGCTAACAATTCCTACTGAGTTTTCCATAAATCATATAGCCTATCCCAAACCTCTGTGTGAGCTGTCCCTGTAGCTTACTATGATGAACAAAATGTAAAATAATATAAGAAAAAATTTAAGCTTAAAATTTTATTTCCATTTCCAATTATTAAGATATGAGGCTAGAATACTTTGAAAACATACAGTGTGAAAGATGAAATGGTGAAAGCCCTTGTTATCTTTCATAGCTGATGTCTCAGATATAGTGAGTGAATCCCTCTCTTCTACCTAACTCCAGCCAAGCAGGAAATTGACCATTGATACAGAAAAGGACAGAGATAAAATTACTTAGAATCATGAATCTAATCCATGAAATGATGAGAGATAAACAATTATTATTAATTTAAGACCTTAAGTTTTGATGTTTATGAACAATAAATTGTTATTTTATGTATATTTATGCTCACATGCCCATAAAATGAATAATTAATTTGCACCATATATAATAATTTTGAAAAGCAACATGCAAGAAACTTTTATAGATTGCAATTAAGCATAATTTTATGTGACGTTTTAAATGAGAAAATACTCCAAACCATGATATTTTGTCCAGCTCATACTGAACAAATATACAGATATATCTTATATTTAATTTATTTATCAAAAGAAAATGTTAATGTAAATGAAAGATTAAAAGCACAATGTAGATAGGATTAATGTGAGTATAAAATACCTTTCTTATTTATCAGAAAATTTATTATACTTAAAAATACAGAGCACAAGAAGAAAGCATGGTATGGTTATTTTGCAAAAATGTAGGTAGTATGAGAAAGGTTAAGTAAAGGAACCTGTGCTCAGTGCCTATAATTACTTCTAATGAAATGATGAATACCTTTACATTTTCTATGCTTATTTATTTAAAACTTACTTTTGAAACATTCTCCCTTTCAAATTTATTTCCTGGGTAACTTTTTATGATTTTTCCCCTTTTCTTCCAGCACTCTATGAAAGCTAAGAAGCATGTCATTATAAAAAAAACAGCAACATACATAAATTTCATAAATTTATTTAGGTTAACCCTGCCAGAAATCTATTAGATATCTGGAAGTTTTCATAGATTTTTGATTTTTTTTTAGGAATTTCATTTCACATTCACTTAGCTATTAAGTCAAAATTTATCCTATTAGTATTAATGAGTTTTTATATTTTGTTTGTTTATGCCTACACAATAAAAACAAAAGATGAATATATTTGCAACACTTCAAAGGAGGAAAACTTTTGATAGAGGTAAAGTAATGACTATACATTATTTAATTTAAAACATTAACATTTAATTTCTTATTACAGTGTATCCTGCCTATGTTTGTGTGTCTGTATGTGTGTGTTCATTCATGTATTTGGATGTGTGCTTTTGTGCATTGGTGTATTTCATATCTGTGCCATTGTGTGTCTGTGTATGTGTGTGTATTACATGACAAACAAAATTATAAATAAGAACTGTGTATTCTTTCATGTGGCAGTAATGATAATTCCAAACTGAAATTCTCTCTGTGTTATGGTTACTATGTATGCACAGTCTATTTCTTTAAATAAAAGATTGAGACGTGCTCATATTCTCTGGCATCATTCATCAATATTTCAAAGCTTCAGAATCTACTTAAAAGTAGATTTCATATGCATCAAATACCCTAAATAACTATAACTTTTCACTAAGAAAGGTGATGATGGAGAACTGTGCATCTGAACATCTGAAGCCATAAAGCATACAGATAAAGTAACATGGCTTTTGTACATGCAAACAGTCCATAGTATCACTTCTAAGCCAAAATTAGTGATTCAATACTGGCACAGTGTTAGAAAAGGCAAAATAAATAAATATATTCTGTTTTTTGGTTTTTCACTTTTAAAATCTCACCTTCTCCAATTAGGCAAAAAGAACTAGGTTTATAGCAACATTTTCAAGACAATATAGAAACTTCAAACTCTCATTTGGTTGGTACCTGCTTAGGGCATAGAAGGAGAGCAGAGTTAGACTAGCACGAAAATTTTAGAACCATAGTAACTGAAAGACAGAGAAAGAGAGAACGTTCATATGACTTTTAGGAAAGTGTGAAATATCTGGGAGAACTTTGAAGGAGGGTAGCCAGTATCAGAATATGTTGTATAAAGCAAAGCTATTTTCAATTAAACATTCAGTTCAAATAAAACTGTAAAGAAAAATACATTTTGCTACCTTCCTTCTCTGTAGAAAGTGCAAGAGTGGGTCATTATTATCCTACAGTGATTACAGCTTACCAATACAACTGAAGACATCATACCTTACAAAGGTAAAAAGGCAAAAATTTTCCCACACATAAATTTACTATCAGATAAAAATAAGCCAACTGGTTCCTTAATTTATTAAAGAGAATAACATGTTACACATTTTGATTACTGTATGCTGCTACCTGTAGTTATCTTGCAGTGTCTCATCAAACCCTAGAGTTATCACTCTCTGCTAGATTTCCAGTGACTGTGTATGTCTGAGTTTTGTCTTTTATACTTTTCCCTCCCACCAGAATTGTAAAGAAAATGCTACAGCTTTGTAATGTTCCCTTTAAAAGTACCACAAAGAAAAAAAAATAGTATACACATTAGATGCAGAAACTCCATATAAAATTGTAATTTGAGTACATATTTTTGCAGAAAACATCTATGTTATGAAAATCTGACTCCTGTAGCATTCGTAGAATGTCTTATATGGAAGACATTGGAGGAAAAAAATGGGAAAGTGGAATAGAGTGACTTTCTTTTATAAAATGTATCACTAGAATGGGAAGAGGGCCTATTGTAGAGGTACTCTAAAATACTTTCAACACTCACCTACAAAAGCATGAGAATTACCTAAGATTTGACAAAATTTATACCTAATTGGAATCCAGGAAGTTTACCATGAGATTTTTAAGCAGAAGACTTGAACGAATTGACGACAGAAAACCATTGCGAATCAAGTCTGTTTTTTTTTTTTTTTTTTTTTTTTCTGAATAGTGACACATAAAAATGTGGACTTGGAGTAGGTGAGTTAGAGAAAAGTGCTAGCCCATTAAGGGCAGAATAATGAAACTGATTCGAGGCTTTTTATAGCTTCTAAGGAAAACTGCAGGCTTTCTGCATTGACTCTCCTGTAAAGGTATAGTTGATTACATATGGGAAGCAATATCAACATGACTTCTGTGATGTTCAGTCAGTGCAAGTGTGATGAAGAAGCATTTTAGATATCCCCAAGTGATCTCTGCTATGTTTTGAAAGTTTCCTGGTAGAATTAGTACCCGGAATTACTAGTGTAGTGTTTTCATCATATTTCACAATAAGGCACTGCACTGCAGGGTACACGACTCTCTCCACTTTTCAACCACATCACAGCAAGTCAGAAACCCTCCAATCCTGCTGAGGCATGAGGGCAGGTGGCTCTGTGCCATTTCAGCAGAAGTGCTGCTAGAGACTCTTTAAGAAAGAATTGTAATCAGTTGGATTATTTGTTCTGCATATTTGATTTCCCTGGGACCGTGATTGGAGTACTGTTGAGCAATTTTAAACAGCAGAATTGGCTACCGCTGTTAGAGAGGCTTTGCATTTCCACTTCCAGTCTTACATGCCAGTGAAATATCCCCAAACACACTAATGCTTAATAAAGTCAGTTAAAGTCTTGAATTCAAAGTAAGAACTCATGTTTTCTATTTGGTAAGCTATTATTACTACATGGGGGAGATCTCAGACAGCAATAATGTTAATCCCATAATACTTAAATAACATCTTCTTTGGTGCCAGAAATATAATTATTCTTTCATAAGCTGTGGACTCAAAAATTAAAATTTCAGTACTATTTTGCTTTATTTTATTTAGTGTACACGTTCCTCAGATAATTTTCACATTTGGAATACTGATCTCTTTCTCTTAATTTTTTTAATACAATGTGCAACTATTTAGACAAAATTAACAGTCCCTATGTCTTAGAAGATAACCTTTAGTCAACAGATGCTATAGTTTTATGTCATTAGTAGTTTAATATTTTTTGCTTTAAGAATAAAAATATTTAATAATTTTGATCATTACAATGTGTTTAATGAGAAAACAATATTATGTGGACTAACAAGTTTTTTCCCTTTTTATATATGAAAACTTGTATTCAAGACTTAAAGAAAGAGATTCTGTTATAATATTCCATAAAGATAAAGAGATGTTAATTGTGAATGTTTCCTAGGAGGAACACAAAGGTGATTAAGAACAAAACTACATCAGACTTATAAGGAGAACACATAGGGAAAAGACCACGAGTGTAAATAAAGCATAAAAGAAAGTGAAATTACGTTTTCACTGTTGTGTAGTATGTGACTAGTTTAGGTATTCTATTCAAATGTTGAAAAAATTCTCAAAACTGAATATAAAAAACAAAAGATAAAACCACAAATAAATCCCCAACCATTTCTCTGTAGGATGTAGATTTTAAGTACTAAATATAAAAATGCAATCCTATAGAAAAATATTTCATGTAAAAACAACCATAGAAAAGCTGTATTGATAATATGTATTCTGTAGAATTAAATATTAAATGTAACTGAAAACATAAATTGTATAAAAGTATGAAAATAGAAGAAAGCTTTAATTGTCATAGTTTGGTCATAATCATTGAAATCACCTAAAAAGAAGGTATAATTATTACAAAGATATAAAGGCAAAGTGTAAAGGGAAATATGCAAGAGAAACTGACAGAAATTAAAGAAAAACTAAGCAATTCAAAATTAGAAACTGGAAAAAGAACTACAGAAACATCTCCTCACCAACCAGGAACAAGAGGAGCCAGGTGGTTGGGCACTATTTTGATCCTTTTGTGATGAGGAAGTATTGTATTTTCTGGGCCTTGATGGAATATGCAGGACAAAGAGACCTACATAGAGTTTGGGCACCTGCCCCAGGCTACAAGGAGAAAACACAGAGGAAAGAGAGAGAGAGAGAGAGAGAGAGAGAGAGAGAGAGAGAGAGAGAGAGAGAGAGAGAGCGCACTGGTCCTTGGCTGCTGTTAAGGTCCATGTCTGAGATCATGGTTCCCATGAGGGTGTGAGATTGAGAGTGCAGATTGTAACCTTCTCATAGGCCATTATGCCATGTGGTCACATGGGTGAGAAAAATATTTCCTCCTCCCCTCACCACCTACAGGAAGTGACCCAACCCCTCACCAGTTGCAGTACTTGGGAGAACAGGGCCTGCCTGCACAGCAAGGTAGAGTTGACCTCGTAGACAGGGGCACAGGTGAACCAGCCCTGAGGGCATGACAGGAGCATAGCTGGTACCTCTAACCATCCTCTTTACCAGCCACAACACTGGAGAGAATGGGCCCTGTTAGAGGAGGTGTGGGAGAGCCTGTCCCGAAGACTCATGTATGAGGGAGCTGTCCCCATTGCTCATCTGTCATGCAGCAGCATAGGAAGGGCAGATATGTCCCCTCACCCCAACCACAACACTAGGGAGAATGGGCCTTCCACCTAATACGGTAAGCACAGCAGAACTGACCCTGTTGGTGGAAGTGTGGGTGAGCTAGCCCAGAAGTGTGGGTGGAGTTGCTAGCCACATCACTCTTCTCTGCCACGTGGTGGTGAGGGCAAGGATGATATGCCCTCCAATTCTTACCCCTGCCTCCAGTAGTGGGCATGTGAGCTGACCCTCTCCCTTACAGTTGCAGCACATATGAAAGTGGGCCCTGTACATCGCCTGGGTAGTACAGAAGAGCTGACCGTATTGAAAAGGACACAGGTCAACTGACCCCGAGAAAGTGAGTATGGAAAAACTGGTCCCATTCCTCATCTGTCACACAGGGGAGAGATGCAAGCCCCTCCACCTGTGGCAGTAGATAGAGCTCACCTTGAAGTCATAAGAGCTGAAGAGCTCTGCAGCATTCAGGAGAGTGACCCCTGCATTTTGTTTGGGCAACACAGTAGAGCTGGCCCTGATGGTGTAGCTCTGCTAGAACTGACCTGGGGGCACAAAAGTAGGAAAACTGGTCCAGCCCCTTGTTTATTTCAGGGAAGAAGTAGCCAGGGCAATGCTGGAGAGCTCACCCTGGTGGAGAAGATAGGGGAGAACTGATGGGCTGAACAACCTACAACTACCCAGGCCCAGAAGCAGGTTTATGACTGGCCCACCCCAACACCCACCACATTCATGATTTGTGTGAGCACAAGAAGGGCTAGTCCTACAGGCCAAACACTGCAGGATCTCGATGAAACAGTGCAACAGAAGAAGTCTCAGCAGGAGTATAGCAGAAACCAGAGTTAGCTAAACCAGGTAATAACTCTTTGCCAAGAAAAATGTATGGACATAAGGGTTTACTGCGTGATTCACTGTGACATAGTACAGCTTCCATAATGAAAGTTTTGCTTTTTTTCCTTGTCTTTTGCCTATTAAATTTTATTTATGGGACATTGAAAGTGCAGAATGTGGATAAGAAGGGGTGGGGAAATGAATGAAATCAAGATGCATGATGTGTATGACACCAAGAATAAATAAAAACACTATCAAAATATAGTAACTGAATATATTAATGGAATATTCTCAAGAATAGATATACAGAAGATATTGTCATCAGAAAAATAGCCTTGGGCAACCATAATCCCTGATTAAACCTAACAGGCTTGTACAATATGACAGATGATGGTGGTACACACCTTTAATTCCAGCACTGGGAATGCAGAGGCAGGTCGATATCTGAGTTCTAGCCCAGCCTACTCTACACAGGGAGTTCTAGGACAGCTAGAGTTACACATAGAAACTCTGCCACAAAAACAGAAAAGAAAAATAAAGAAGAAATAAAAAAAGAGAGGGAGGGAGGAATGGAGGGAGGGATGGAGTGAGGAAGGAAGGAAAAAAGAAAGAAAGATGGAAAATTATAACCATATGAAACAAAATAGAAAATCAGCAGAAAGAGAAAAAATAGAAACTCGCAGAGGAGTTTAAATTTAATAAAAAACATTTAAATAAACAATGATTTAAGCAAGTATTCAAAATTATGAACATTTCTACTCATGAATAATAAGGTAGATAACGTACTTTAAGTCATGTAATTCTGATGAAGCTGGATAAGACAGGAAATTTGTATTTGTTTAGAAATTAGAAAATAATCTCAAATTAATAATCTCTCTAGCTTGGAAATGTGAAATATAAAGAGAAGAATGTTCTTATGTTAAAGATACAAATGTTAGATAATATGAAAATCAATGAAGTCAAAGTTTGCTTGTGTGAAAAACATCAACAAAACTAACAGATCCTTATTGATTTGGCACAACCAATGAAAATATGACAATTTAGAGTTAAATAGACATTGTTCCTCTTTTGCATGCATAGAAATTTGCGAAAATGAAACGAACATTTCTGTTACAAATAGTAACATGTGTATGAAGTATAAAGCACCTGGGAAAAAAAGTACTATTGGCTATAAAAGAAAAAGCATAAATAAATAGATCACAGATGTGAAGACCGATTCATTGTTCAAAGAATATCTATATTGGGAAAAACGGTAGCAGTGACTGCAAAGTTAAGAATTAAATGAAAATCCTTCAAACCTTTTATAAACAGAAGCAATTATTCTCAGAGAAAGATAACTACATACCACAGTGGTTTAGTTTATATATGAAATGGTATTTAACAAATATTATAAACCTAAAGTCAATCAAATTTTGTTTTAAACTATGATGAATTAGGTACCTGTTCTGAGAGTCTTTATCTCTCCATCCTCCCCTCCCTCCCTTTTCCTAGTCCTTATTTACTGTTCTCTTTCCTCTCTTGATTTTCCCCATTCAATTTTTCTATGAATATTTATTATTATATGAAGTACTAGCTCATATGATTGAAGAGGTCAGAAGACCCATCATTTGCTGTTACGAAGATGCAAATTTCAGAATGCTGGTGGCAGAATTTCCACCTAAAACCCTCCTTGAAGCTTGAAAACCTCAAGTGTGGTGTGGTGAATCATGGTCCAAGTGCAGGATTGATGTTCCATCACATGTAGACAATCTGAGAACGGAAGAGAAGAGTCTCTTATTCCCCAATCGTTCTGTCTAATCAAATGCTCAATTAGCTGATCTATACTAACTCACCCTGGGGAAGGAAATTTACTCTCCCATGTTAGCTGACTTCATCACCATCACTGACTTATTCCAATCTGATTCTCAAAATGATGAACCTCTCAGTTAAGTTGAGACGTAAATATCAAACATGACAGCTGTAAGAAGATTGTGTGCTTACTCAAAAGTATAGTACAATTCCACAGATATTTTCTAGGCTGTTTGGTGGGTTCATTTTCTGATTAAAATACATAGATGTGGATGACAGCATGGATGAAAAAAAAAAGGATGTCTAAAGAATATTGCAAATCATTTGCCCAGTCATTCAATGATCTCATCATTCTAAAGAAAGTGTTCATAAATTTCAAATAGCATAATGACATGTAAAATTTGCCTTGCAGTGTTTTGCAAAATGCCATATTACACAAGAACAACTAGAAAGGATGAAATTTTAATAATATCAAAGAAATTATTATTTTCCATGGTTATTAATTTTAAAACTGGCTGCAACATTATATTGAGGACACAGTAACAGATGGGAATTTCCCTACAGAGGACTTCTAGCTTCACTACACAAGCAGCAGATTTACTAGCCTCATCAAGAAAATGTATGATAGGTCAGATAACATAACCCTTTGGGGCTCTTAGTCATTGAAAAAACATATGAAGTTTTCCACTTCTGAGAATTCTAAATAACTGTTCATTCTAATTTTTATGGTGAAAAGTAAAGGCTTATTTTGAAAGATGAGAAATAACATATTCACAGTCACTTAAAGAAATATTTATGGTGATTAATGGTGTAAAAGCATGGTGTATAGACAAAAATACTATCTTGATACTTATATCTACTGAAAACAAGCAACTATTAGTAAAAATCTCCTGTATCATTTTTCAGAGAATATATTTAAAATAATACAATAAATTAATGAGAATATGAGCAAATCACATGCTTTATTATGTATGTATATATAATTTTTAAAAATTATGAAACATACAAGCTCAACTAAGACATTGATTTTGAAATTCTATAATGGCAGATGTTATTGTATTTTATTTATTGCCTCTTGGCACTTTTAATTAAATATACTTTGATGTTATTCTCTCCTGATTCCAATACTTCACCAACCCTCCAACTTCCTTACCCATCCACTTTCATGTTCTTTCTTTCTCTCAGTAAAGAAAAAATAAAATAAAAAGTAAAAGACAGGGATCAAAACATAAGCAAATGACAAAACTACAAAGCAGGATACATAAACATCTAGCCCCTTTAGTGTTGGAATGTCTTTGATATATCGAGAGTCATGACACCGTCCAAAACTGTTTCTTCCTCTGTCTGAAGTTATGGCTTGCAAACAGCTTTTTAATTAAGGTAAGGGTTTGGTTTGCATTTCCCCCACTCTATTCTGGGATTTTGTCTTGTTTGAGATTATGCAGTTCTTGTTCATGCTTTAGTAGTCTGTCATCTCATATCAGCATCAATCTTGTGGTTTCTGGAAGACACCATTTCCTTAGAATCATCCACCACACTGGCCACAAACGGATTTTGGTTCTTCTTTCACATGGCCCCTGAGCTTTGAGGGGAAGAGCTTGACACAGATATCCCATTTACAGATGAGTGTTCCAAAGCCCCTCATGTTTTCCACAGTGTTCAGCTGAGTCACTCTGTTTGTTACCATCTACTTCATAAAAAGCTTTCTGATAAAGATGGAATTTCTCAAAAAGTTGGAATGAGGCACTCATCTACAGATATAACTATACGTCATTAAGATTCATTTAAGGCTGATGTGGGAGTGTTCTCCTGTATTTTGTATTACTCTTATTGGTTGAATAAAGAGCTGCCTGGCTTATAG
>JAQHUG010000242.1:554891-582143 GCA_028555095.1 Dicrostonyx torquatus
TTAATTGCTGCATTTGGTACTTAGTATCTAAATTAGTGATCTGTGAAAGGGAAGGATACAAGAATCATACTCTCATATACTCTCAAAGCAAACACAATCACACAGAGCATTTTAATCCTCTGAGTGATCATCATACCTTCTTTAAGTAAACCTAAATGTCTACACTGAAGCTAATTTCAATATGTGTGTGTTTACATGTATACATTCTTAGAAGTATCCCCATGTTTGTGTTTGTGCAGTCCATAGATTGACATTAGGTGTTTTTTTTTATAACAGTTCTCTAATTATTTTATTATTATTTTAAAAAGATCTTACAAACAGGGAGATCACTAAACATCTTGCTAATAGTTCTCAGGCCTCTCCATATTTCTACATCTTAACACTGGGTCTATTGTCATCAGCCACCATATTCAACTTTTCTGTGAGTACTGAGATTCTAGTGTTTGTATATCAAGTCTTTTATCCACCTATCTACCTCTTAGGACCGAGGTCTCAATATTTTTTTAAGATTTCTCTATTTTTTCTCTCTCTATCTCTCTCTTTCCATGATTAATTTCAGTAATAAAATTTTGTGACCAATAAACCTTGTTAAATGTTTTATTACAATATTGTCCTTCTGTATAAAGATCTAAGAAATAAAATAATTTTAGCCAATGAAATTGTATAATAAATGGAATAATTTTTTTTTTTACTTTGAAGATTTTCTCTTAACACATATCTTCCACATTCCATGACTTTTATCATTGGAGTGTCTAAATTCAAACATCTGTTTGTATTAGTTAATAAAAATGGAAATATAAATTCTAAGTATGGAATAAAACTATAAATTACAAATTCTTAAAGGTTTTTCAATAATTAAATGCACTTTCAGCTTTGGATAATTCAAAGTAAAAAAAATCTCTGAAATATAAGTGAAGTATCTCAATTAAATATTTTCCTTTATAAGAGTTGCCATGGTCATTGTTTCTCTTCACAGCATTAGAAACACTCAGACAGAAGCTGGTACCAAGAATGTGGTATTACTGTGAAAGGCGAGACCATGTTTTTCTTTGAAGTAATATTGTCTTTGGAAGTTTGAGCTAAAAAAAGATGCATTGGAATGCTTTGAGTACTGCTTCAAGGGTCATAGTAATATGAGAATGGAGAACAGAGTTATTTGACCTTTGGGAGTCTGATTCAAGAGGATTCAGAAAAGAATATTAATATATGACCTAGAGATCATTCTTATAATATTTTGGTAAGGAATATGGCTGCATTTTTGTCCTAGTCTATTGACAGAGGTTTTTATCCTATCCAGTCCCATAGCCATTCAGTCCCAAAGAAACACACAGAGGCCTACATTCATTATAAACTGGTTGGCCTTTTAGTTCAGGCTTTTTATTAATTAATTCTTACATCTTACATTAACCCATAATTCATGTCTCTGTTAGTCATGTTGCTTAGTACTTTTATCAATTAGGAATTCTCATCTTGCTATCTCTGTGTCTGGGTGACAACTTCAGACTAAGCCTTTTCTCTTCCCCCACCTATACTTTCTGTATAGCTACTGACAATCAGCATTTTATTAAACCAGTACAAGTGACTAATCTTTACAGGGTACAAAACCATTGTCCCACAATACTTCCCTCTCCCTTTCTTTCTTTTTAAAACAAAAACTCTGAATCTAATCTCATTTTTAAGCTTCCTTCCTGACCATTATCTATAACCACTTGTAACCAACACACTCAATGGAGACAAACATCCATAATCCATTTTTGAGGAATGTTGGCTTAGCTTTCTAGGCTACTTCCTGCTGATTGGGGCCACTGGGAATCTTATGGGGACCTAAAGAAAATTTAGGATTATGGTCAATTCCTAACTGGAATGTTCTGTGAGGCATGATCGTCTCAGCCAGCAGTCTTGAGGCTGTTCTGGATATAGAACTCAGAGGAGACTCTAACAGAGGTCGTTTGAAATGTTGGATCATCTGAGCCATTTATACCTATTGGAGATTTTTCAGGGGGGTCTTATTTGATAAAACATGATTTTTCTTAGCCCATAATGAACCCTCAGCCTTTCCTTTCCTGTGGAAACAAAAACAAAACCTATTCTCCAAAGTAACATCATAACTTTTGACTTAAATTTTGAAGTCCAGGCATTTTTAAAACATATAAGTTGGATTAATACAGCAACATTTATAATCAAATGCCTTTCAGCAGATGTTGCTCCTTCCTCAGCCATCAAACAATTCAAAGGCAATACAATAACATATAGTATCCAGATTTTCTGTGTATATTTCATCTTTACACAACTTTATTTTAAACTCCATTTCTTTTATTTTTATTTTTAATTTTTTGAGGTAGGTTTTCTCTGTATATGTTTGACTGTCCTGTAACTCATTCTATAACCAGGCAGCTCTAATATATTACATAAAGGTCATTCTTATAATATATTGTTGAAGAATGTGGCTACACTTTTACCCTTATTCAAAGAGTAGGCCTGAGGATAAAATAAAGAGATTTGGAAATCTCAAAACAGCCTAGTAAATGACTCTATTGAGTGGTTTCTAGTATTATCTCTAATAAAAAGACATAATAAAAAGGAGCAAACATAGCAAAGAAAAACACAAAAGGTTAAATTTGAGAAGAATATAAGCACAAGGAAGTGAAATGGAGGAAAGTCCTTTGTTCAAAGAGATAAACAGATGAAGAATTGGAATAAAGGGAGTAGTTACTTCAGGACAAGATGGCACAGAGTTACGTCCAACTTATGAAAAGCAATCAAAGAAAAATTTAAATCCAGGTGTGATGGTGCATATCTATAATCCCAACAGTCTGGAGACAGAGCCAAGCTATCTCTAAATTCAAGTCTAGACTGGTTTACAGTTTTTGTTCTAGGACAGTCAGGCTAAGGCAGTTAAGAAAACAATGGAAAACAGAAAACTCGTGAAGGTATAATAGAACAAGAAGGCCATGTTCCACAGTAAGAAGCAGAATATGGCTTTGGTAATGATGGTTCTGGCTTTAGTGTCAAGGATAGAAAAAAGGGGTATAGAATCTCACTTCATGACAAAGGAAAGCTGCTGAGGTCAGAAATCTGTCAGGGTGTCCCTTAATGGAGGCTTAGAGAGGTTATTGTATGAAGTTGTAAAAGAGAGCTGTGATTACCTTGAAGATCCGAAAATTTTCGAGAAGCCAGATCTGTAGGATAACTGCTGAGAAAAGCTGCTAACAGCGTGTAGAACCAGCCCAAAAGAAAAACAAGTGTGTTGCAGGCAATGAAGAGGAAAGCAAGTAAATAACTAAAGAGCGTTTGGATACCAGATATGGAGATGCAGTTTGGAGTCTTGCTTTGGTCCAGTATTTCCTCACTAGCTTCCTCGTATTTCAACTGGAAATGTCATATATCCTGACCAAAGATGTCGAAAGTATGGGATCCAGCTTTTTTATAGCTATTTTGATTTTATATAGGTTAATATTATGAGATGAATGACTCTCAGAAGAGACTCTAAATTTTGAAATATTAAACATCGTTGAGACTGGGTTAATATACAGGGATTTTTGAAGTTGAACTGAATGTATTGTTTTATTATGTTGTTTCTAAAACTCTTTGGGAGACAGGAAGTGGAATGTATTGTTTTGAAAGAAAATGGCCCCCAAAGGAAGTAACACTATTGAGAGCAGTCATTTGAATTAATCAATTCTTATCTAAACATAAATGCTTCTCTTGCTCATATTGGTTAGGTTTTCATATTCTTTTATCTCTCCATATAAATGTTAGGATTTCTTTTTCTATATTAGTGAAGAATGTCATTGGGGTTTTGATAAGTTTGCTTTTGCTTCTTTATATTTTATTCAGTGATACAGCTATCTTTTCCATTTTATTTATTCAGTTCATGAACATGGAAAAAGTTTTCCTGACCTACTGTTTTCTCTTCTCTCAGTTTATTTTTTTCAAGTACTATGCCTATGTTTCCTTACAATAATGTTCAAAATATAAAATCAAGCTCTGAGAAGTGCAATATCAAGCATTGGTCACTAGAAAGTGAAAAGGAAATGGGAATGTTGAAAGAAAATGATAGGATAAAAACACTAGTGTGGAATTCAGAAAAATTTACAGTTTTATAAAACATGAAGGGTTAATTACTGTTCACAAAATGCATTAGTTAAAAATTACTATGAAAAGCTGGGCGGTGGTGGCGCACGCCTTTAATCCCAGTACTCGGGAGGCAGAGGCAGGCGGATCTTTGTGAGTTCGAGACCAGCCTGGTATACAAGAGCTAGGACAGGAACTTTGGAGTTCCAGGACAGGCTCCAAAGCCACAGAGAAACCGTGTTTCAAAAAAAAATTACTATGAAAATCATATAAAATTAGCCAAGACACATTAATATTCTGTTATTGTTTTAAAAAAAAAGTAGACTATGAATAGTTTCAACAAAGTAATATATTTTTAGATGAATAATATATATGTATTAAGTGACTGCATTACATTCTCAATTTGAATAAAGAACTGTACTACATTAAAAACTATTATATGTAACAATAAAAATAAAATAATAATTTAAAAATTATAGATAATTTTATATTTAAAATTATTGTCTTAATCTTAATGAAATAACCATGCTGTAAAATAGATTTTATGTTTAACTTACCTTGGTTGTGAGCCATAAATACTTTTCTAGTTCATTTATAAAAACTACTGAAGAAAGATAACTAAAAAAATTCTATGAAATATTTGGCCATACTGAAAGATATAATTAGATATCTGCAAAATTAAACATGTAGCAGCATATATTAAAAGAATACAATATTCAGGAGATAGAAAAAAGAAAGTAGATACAACAACCACATATAAATTTAAACAAATGTTATAATTTAGAATTTTCCTTACGTTGACTTAAACAATTTAGGGAAAAAGTGGCTTCTCATATCTGGTACTAAGGTTTTGCTAAATAGCCCATGGCTCGTATGGGGGAGGTAGAATGGCCACCCCAAGTGGTAGAACTTCATATAAATATATATGCATTTATATGTATATGTATACGAAAATATATATGTATGTATATACATATATATTAAAAATTTTAAGAAAAACATAGAATAGTATTTCCCTGTAGTTTATTCAAACCTGTAGTGTTATAAGTAGTCTCTTGCACATTACTCTGACTGAAGATTCTAGCCAGATAAGAGTTAATAATCATAAAAATTTGATATTTCTGTGAAGTTTGCCTACTTAAAGTCTTTTTTCTATTTCATATATTTGTCCTATTCTTGCTCATTCCCAATATGGCTGAGGTTGGTAAGCGCCCATTAGCTCAGGTAGACTGTTTCAGTGACTAAACTCATCATGGTCTTGACCGCTTGGCTCATATTCTCATTCCTCCCACACTTCAACTGGACTTTGGAAGCTCAGTCCAGTGTTCTGATGCAGGTCTCTGCCTCTGTTTACATCAGAGGCTGGATAACGGTTCTATGGTGATATTTAAGATATTCATCAGTCTGACTATAGAGCAAATCATGATCAGGCTAACTCTCCTCTATTGCTTTGAGTCATCCCTGTGGATTCCTGAGAATTTCTCTAGAGCCAGATTTCTGCTAACCCTATAATGGCTACCCTCAATCAAGATATCTCTTTCCTTGTTCTCATCTCTTCCTTTCTTCTTTCGGCTATCTCATTCCCTCAAGTTCTCCTCACCCCTCCCTTTTCTCCTCCACTTCCCCTTCAACTCTCCTTTCTCTCCCTCCCAGTTTTGTCAGGCAATCTTGTATGTTTCCAATTTCCAGGTGGATCTATGTGATTTTCTTAGTGTTCACCTTATTATTTAGCTTCACTAGGATCATGAACTAAAAGGTCAATATCCTTTGTTTATAGCTAGTATTCAGTTATGAGTGAGTACACACCATATTCATCTTTTTGGGTCCGGATTACCTCACTCAGGATGGTGTTTTTTGATTCCATCCATTTGCATGCAAAATTCAAGATGTCATTGTTTTTACCACTGAGTAGTACTCTAAGGTGTAAAAGTACCTCATTTTCAATATACATGCTTCTGTTCAGGGTATCTAGGTTGCTTCTTAGCCATCAGGGAAATACAAAACAAAACAATTCTGAGATAGCATCTTATACCTGTTAGAATGGTTAAGATCAAAACTACCAATGATAGCTTATGCTGAAGAGGATGTGAAGTAAGGGGAACATTTGTCTATTGCTGGTAGGAATGCAAACTTGTACAATCTCTTTGAAAATCAGTATGGCAGGTTCTCAGAAAATTGGGAAACAACCTACCTCAGGATCCAGTAAGACTACTCTTGGACATCTATCCAAAAGATGCTCAATCATACTACAAACACATTTGTTCAACTATGGTCATAGCAGTATTAATTGTAATAGCCAGAACCTGGAAGCAAATTATTCCTTTTTATAGCTAAACTTCAAGTGAGAACATTAAATATCAGAGAGTTATGTCTAAGGCATTCGCTTAAAAAGTTTATTGTTTTACAAATTATCCATGTGAAATTTTCTGCATTTGCCTTAAAATTTTATAAACTTTGTTTATCATTTAAACATATCTTACTCTGTGAAGTCTAATTTTTACCTTGTGAGTTCAAATCTTATTAAATGTGTCTCTGATGTGACCAGATGATCTTATTTATTTTTCTTAGCAACCTTATTAGATGTAACTTCAGAAATCACTATAATTTATAAATATGTTTCCTCTATTTTTCTTGAGAAATCCTCATCCACACTTGGTTGTTTTCCATTCTTTCCCTGAGAAAGTCTTTTTTATGTAGCTTTTTATTTCATTCTATATTAAAATGACTCTTAATAAACAGCAAGTCTGATTCTTCAGTTACTTTCTGAAAAAAAAACTAGAATAGGTTCTTTACCTGAGTGGTCTATAAATGAGTTCCTACTGCTATAAACAACAGCACCAAACTCTAAGTCATGGCTCACTTACACTGTCAGAGATAATAAAACATGAGACTTGCTTTGTTGTTAGCCAATTACAATGTTTTAATTATTAGCATTACATGCCCTCTACATTTATGAAAAGGAGAGTAGCTTGGCAAAGTATCTGTGGCAAATAACTGTGTAGGGTAAAACAGATATCTACGTGTATTTTAACAGCATTGAAAAAAGTGACTTTATAAAATATTCACCTGGGATTATAGCCATTGTTCTCTCTTTCCCTTCTCAAGAGGAAATAATCTTAGGAGATACTAAAGTATTTATGTAAGGAAGTATAACGTTTCCTAAAGGGAAATTTCAAGTTGCAACTTCTATGAGATCATCACTCATGGTGTTCTAGGTTCTTTCAGCAATATACTTATTTTGGAGTCATCTATAATTCTCCAAATAACCACCCCAACACCAATGGTCTGTGGCAAAATCAAATGAGTTCACTGGATCAGTAAGATTTTCTTTTTTCTTACTATTTTTTTGAAATTATAGTCTTATTTTTTTTTAACTGGTAATCAATATGGGGTGAATAAACATTTGTTCTCATGTACTAAGAAAATGTAAGAAAATAACTGTTAAATCTAGAATGAAATGTTCTTAACTATAATGAAATGACCAGTACTGACTGATACAATATCATTTAAACCTCAATTAATTTCAGTAACAAACACTTCCTAGCTACTTCCCATCATCTTGTTTACTTTTAGCTCCTATTGCCTGTACTTACCTCATTATGACTCCCATCTTTAACTTTATAGTTGGTATGGTATTCTTCTGCCTTGTGATGACAAATAGAGATTCTATTTAAAAGTGAATTTTAAGTAATTAATAAATTAGATTTGTATGCAAAGTCTTCTTTGCTTCATTAATGCATATCTTCAAAGTAAAAGCATTAAAAAGACTTTGACTCAATCAGGATGCTAGACTGTTTTATTAACAGGTACACCATAAGAACTTTCTAAGAAGTGAGATCTGCAATAAATGCAGATCTTATGTGAAATTGTTACATTTGGATCAAGAATTTTATTGGAATATTAATTTGATTTTTCTCCTTATTCTAACTTTATTCTTCTTTATTCTTTAGCTCCTTCAAAGCTACAGGGCTCCAAAATATTAAGATCATCTTTCAGTTATAACTAGTGATTTAATATATTGCTCTGAACTTTTCATTCTGCACCACATGAGTAATGTGAGCTGCCCAAGGCAATGATTCAACTTCCTTTCTCTAGATCTCTAATTCATTTCTTACTTTTGAAAATATACTGAACTAAAAACTAAACATCATACCTTAAAACTCCTCTCTCTCTCTCTCTCTCTCTCTCTCTCTCTCTCTCTCTCTCTCTCTCTCTCTCTCACACACACACACACACACACACACACACACTCCCACACACGTACTCACAAATTAAAAATAGTCATGCCTGTCTACAGTTGTTAAGAAGTTCAAGCAGGGTTCAGTGGCCTGGATTTGGAATTGTGGCTCCTCCGGAGACTAAAGCAGGGAATCCACAAAGTAAAATCTTGCAAGAATTACAACATAAGTTCAAACACAATATGATAACTTGAAACAATTTTTGAGGATGCAATTCAATGATAAAACAATTGCCTATTCAGCACAGTATCATGTATTAACTCCAAGTACTGGAAAGAAAATCCATTTGTTTCCAAGAGTGTATTTCCATTTTAGAATGCAAGCTTAACATATACAGATCTAATTTTCAGCATAGGATTGAGAAAGTAAAGAATAAAATAACAAAGATTGGTAATTGATAGCTAAATATATAATTGATTTTCATATTAAGTCTGTAGTGAAATGATATAGCAGATAACGTACCATGTCAAAATTAATGTTGTTTGGTTTCTAGCAATTATCATTAAGCTTGATCATTTGAGAAGCAGGAAAGAAAAGTTAATACAGATTACCTGTAGTAAACCAAGAAATATAGAAAAAAAATCATGATTTAATAATTGATATAAGCAATGTGAAAAAAATTATTTAACTTTACCCTAGTCTAAAATAGTTTAATTTTCAGAACAAAGAAATTAGTAGGTTTTAGCTTGCCTGAACTGGTCAAACTAAGATGAATTTTAATATAGTAAGTTAATTAGGCACATAATGATGAATATGTTACAAATATTTCTAATTCAAACAAATAGAAAAAATAGCCTTGATCTAAAAAGAATGAATATCATCCATCATAAGCATACTTTAAATTAAGCTTATTGGAAAATACAAATGGCAACAAATCTAATAGAACATGTTAGATGAATTGTATTGTTGACATTATTTTATAAAATTACATTTCCCTTTGACCCTAATTTGTAACTTTCTGTAGAGTTAATCTCAGGACATTACTCATTTTTGAATGTGTTAATGTACCATAAAGGATTTGTATTATCATTAGCCATACTGGCTAAGCCAGGTGTTACATAATCTCTACATCTGCCCTAAGTTCATTTAGCAGCTTATAAATCTTTAACACCAAATGATGAGTTTCTATGATGAACTATGTTCTTAAACTTACTAAAATGCATAGTATATAGAAAATCAAGTTGCTTTAACATTTTAAACAATATGATTCCAACATGTTAATATTAAATCTAACTTTTCATCATATTTAAATTCACTATTAAGCAATTTGATTACAATATACATAATAAAATCATAAGATTGTGTTTTGTATTCACCTATGATTTAGTTCTTGGAAGACAGATCCTTTCAGACTTCTTCAACACGCCTTCTTGTTTACAAACTTTTGGACTGACTGGATTATTAAACAATAGTAACATTTTTGTTGTTTATGATCATTTCTGTGCTTTAGACAATTACATAGTTATGACAATTTGATTATTAAATCATGTACTAAACACATTCCTTATAAAACTGAGGTAAAATATATTAAAATATATTAAAATGTTTTATTATTAACTTATTTTGGTAATATATAAGACACAATCTATAGGCTCACAAAATCTTGCATGCTGTTGTATTGCTGAACTATATTCTAAACCTTACTTTCATTATTTTCATGACAATATGCTAATATACATCTTTAATATTAAATTATTAGAACTTGTTTTAAGATATAAAGTCAAAATAAATGTCAAATAGATTATAACTCAACAGGGAGACAATAATTTGAGAAATTAGGAGGCTAGAGAAATAGCTCATGTTTGAGAACTGGTATAGATTGACAGGTCCTTTGTCTGATACACAACACAGTTTGAGATGTTTTATTTACTAATAATTCTCTATATATCAATAGTGTAAATTCCATTTGATAATGAGACATTGATACTAAATTAAGAACATATGTTCTTAGAGCAGGGCAGAGCAGAGCTAGGTGGAGAGGACTGGACTGAATTCTCAGAGAAAGAAGGGTGGAGCCAGAGAGAAGCCATGGAGCCACTGAAAATAGATGCTGGGAACTATATCTGGTAAGTCACAACCATGTGTCAATATACAGACTAATAGAAATGGGTTAAATCAATATAAGAGTTAGCCAATAAGAAACTAGAGCTAATGGACCAAGCAGTGATTAACTAATACAGTTTCTGTGTGATTATTTCAGATCTGGGAGGCCAGGACAAACAAGTGTTTCTCTTTTTCTACACAGAATATATACACAACTTAGAGGCTTCTATACTCTAAACATGGTTATTACTAGTATATTTAAAGATCAATAATATTATCTATCATTAGTTTTTTTCTGAAATGTGGCATATTTTATGGTATTCATAAATATTTAAATTGATTCAATGTTTATATTATTCAGCACTTATATTCTAGTACCTAGAAAATCATATTTTCTTTTAAATTATAATTTAATAAAATTTCTTTTGGAATTTTCTTTTCTAAACTGTTAATAGAAATAAACAAAATACCATATGTCTACTAGGTTAATTGCAATCTTAGATTATAATTATGATCTGCTATGTCTATCCATCAAAATTTGATTGCAAAAATTTAATAAAGACAGAGTTTCAACCTGAAAATATGTCACTTTAATAATCTTCTAATATTGTAATATATATCTTAAGATGGTTTTGTCATCTTTGTCATGCTAGTTTTTGGTTCTTCAATATACTGTAAAAGTTATGGGCTAAAAGTTCCTACCACAAATGAATACTCTGTGAAAAGATGATAGAAAGTGGAAGATAAATATCTTCCTTTTCCATTATTGAAAGAAGACACCATGACCAAGACAAATTTTAGAAGAAGTTTTAGTGATTATAAATTCAAAAGCAGTTTCTTTCCTAACAGAAACCTTGATTCTAGTGCGACTGGGTGACTGTGTAAATATCCATGCATTAAGCGTAAGAGGAAAGTCCTCCAGGGTAAAATCAGATCACAAGGGCTCCATGATGAGAAAGAACTCATATAAGGTTTATTAAATGGATTGTTCAACTTCTGCTTGTAGAGGTACCATTACTTTCTAGCTAAATAATATATAAAGATCAAGAAGAGAAATAGTTATTCAGTCTAGAAGTTAGCTCAAAGTTTTGTAAATATATCAAGTATCAGCATCTTTTACTGTCTTTGTAATGACCAAAGCTGTATTGGCCATTGCAGTCAGTGGTGTACAAGACAGCATGCAATAAAGCATAGGTTGCTCAGAAATTACATTTTGGTAAATAACCATAAAACTGAGAGAGCAAAGAGATAATAACATAGGATTGCCCCCAGTGATATAACTCCTCCAATAAAATCATGCCTACTAATTCTTCCCAAAGAGTTTCAACAATTGATGACCAAGCTTTCAATATATGAATCTATGTGGTTATCCAATCAAGTGACCATGGTGAGGAGATGAAGTATGTACCTTAGAAGAGCATATTTGTGCATCTTTCTTTATTTTCTTCCTTTCCATTATTAAACAAGCAGCGTTGATCTCCACAATGATAGTTTTCTTCTGGGCAGGCTCAGATTTCATGGAATCAAATCATAGTGGACTAAAACCTAAGACACTAGGATAATTATTATCTTTGATATTAATTTGTTTCTATTAAATATTTGACATGCTAAAAGAAATTTTATTTGTTGAATCTATACTTTTATTGAAAAGAGAATATCCCTCCATAATATATCTCTACTATTCCTCCTAGTTCCTCCCTACCTCTTTCCTCCCAACTGAATCCTCTCCCTTTCTGACTCTCATTAGTAAAAAAGATTTCTAAGATATGATAATTATATAATAAATACAATATAGTTTATAATAATATTACAGTAAAACAAAAATTAAGACTTTGGAATCGAACAAAACAAGTTAACAGAAGGAAAAGAGCTCAAGAGAAGTCAGAAGAGACTGAGACCAAATGTTTGTATACTTGGAAATTCCATAAAAACCTTGTACTTGAAGCCATAATATACATAATGTACTCTGTTTATCTCCAAGCAGGTCCCATGGAAGCTGCCAGAGTCGCTGTGACTTCATATTTGCTTTAGTAATGTTGATTTAGAAGACCTTATTTTCTTGGCATCCTCTATCGTCTTTGGTCTTATCTTTGTAAGGACTTAGTAGAGTTTTATTACAATGAAGACACACTGTCTTATAAAGGAAAACATTTAACTGAGATTGGCTTACAGTTTCCAAGGTTTATTTTATCATCATTATAGCAGGAAGCATGGTGGTCTGCAGGCAGATATAGTACTGGAGAAGGGACTGAGAGGTCTGCATCTTGATCCACAGACACCAGAGTTGAATTCTACAATGGGCTGAGCTTGATCATCTGAGACCTAAAAGCCCAACCCTCCCAGTGACACAAATTTTCCTGGTAGTGCACCTCATATTTATCTATGGGGCCATTTTTTTTTCAAACCACCACAAACTCTTATATTCTTTCCTCCTTGTCATCCACAAGCTCTGACTCATTCTTTTAAGTGTTTAATTTTAGAAGAAAATCTAAGAAGAATATGGCCTTTTTTTTAAGTGAAAGAAATCTGTTTTGTAAAGATATAAATGATAGTTAAAGAATAGCATGAATTTCCAGGGATACAATAATTCTTTCATTTAATTCTTAAATTACTTTTTGATGTCACTAGAAATTTATTCTAGACCAATATATTTATGGTGCAATTAGACTTTAATTTTATATTTAACAGTCTAGATATGAAAGAATGTATACATACAAATACTATATATCACTTAATCAAAACTATGATTCATAATATTTTTATGATGTGCCTCAATATCCTTTGAAAAATTATCACAGTTAATTGAAAATAAATGCATGTTAAAGCCTTCTCTGTATAATTGAGTTCAAATATTATAACAAGCTACCAAAACTTTCTGAATG
This sequence comes from Dicrostonyx torquatus, assembly GCA_028555095.1. Classification (NCBI taxonomy): domain Eukaryota; kingdom Metazoa; phylum Chordata; class Mammalia; order Rodentia; family Cricetidae; genus Dicrostonyx; species Dicrostonyx torquatus. Next base: position 568,129 of record JAQHUG010000242.1, read on the forward strand.
TGTAAAATTTCTTTGTTGTACTTGTTTTCAATAAAAGTATTTCAAATTTTCATATAATAAAATATCTACAGTTTAGTTCTCCAAAATTCTATCAAATTTCACTATAGAATAAGACTTCTTGAAGTGGAGAAATTGCCAAATTTATTCTTCAAATCATTTCTTCTTCAGTACTATTATAATATAGTATGCTTTCTAAGTATATTCAATCAGATCAATTTCATTTTTTTTTCTTTTTTGATCACTCCAAACAGGGTTTCTCTGTAGATTTGCAGCCAGTCCAGACACTAGCTCTTGTAGTCCAGGCTGGACTCAAAATCACAGAAAATCTACCTGTCTCTGCTTCCCGTGTGCTGGGATTAAAAGGATGTACCATCACTGCCAGCTAATTCTTACTTTATTCAGAGCGTTTATAAACTTCCCCTTACTCAATTGCTTTATCTTTATCAATACCAAATACTGCAGGATTGTAGTAAAGAATATTATAAAGTTCCTGCTTATACACAGGTAGGAATTCAAACTATGAGGGTTTATTGGATAATTAATAAGATAATATAAATTTATAAAAAGTGCAGAATATAGGTGAGGGATTTATAAAATAAAAATGTTGTACTTTTATATGAAGGTATCTAACAAGTCTTTCTAGATAGAAGGAATTAATTAGATACTGAGCTTGAGAATGTACAAGAATTTAAATATGAGAACCAAGGCAAGTAACTGGTTCAACTAACATAAATAAAATCAAGAGAGAAATAAATTATCAGTTTAAGACTGAGTTTTAATTGAAACTATAGCTGTTTGTTGCCTAGTCACTGAAAGTGAGGTGTGCATTTCTTTTTGTTTTGTTTTGCTTAATCATGTTTCTAAGGAGTGTCATGCACGTAGGAAGTGGTCTCCTGTGCCCATGCATTGCAAGCTTTTTTCCACTTACTCTTTTATCAGGTTCAGTGTAGTCAGATTTATATTGAGGTCTTTAATCAATTTGAGCTTGAGTTTTGTGCATGATTGTAGATATGGATCTATTTTCATTCTTCTACAGGTTGACATCCAGTTATGACAGCACCATTTGTTAAAGATGCTTTCTTTCTTCCATTGTATAATTTTAGCTTCTTTGTCAAAAATCATGTGATCACAGGAGTGTGGATTAATATCCAGGTCTTTAATTCAATTCCATTGGTGAATGTCTATTTTTATGCCAATACCAAGCTCTGTAATAGAGTTTGATGTCAGTCAGGGATGGTAATGCCTCTAGAAGTTCCTTTATTATATAGGATTGTTTTGACTATATTGGTTTTTTTTTACTTTTCCACATAAACTTGATTATTGTTCTCTCAAGATCTGTGAAGAATTTGGTTGGGATTTTGATGGGGTTTGCATTGAATTTATAGATTGCCTTTGGTGGGATTGCCATTTTTACTATGTTGATCCTGCAAATCCAAGAGCATGAAATCTGCAAAGTTGATGATTCATTTAAATTATTTTAATAGAATATAGATTCTTTTCTCATTCAATACATTTCAAAAATAGTTTTTTTTTCTCTCCATTCCTCCAGAAGCCCCATTACCTTTTCTCTCCACCAGATCTCCTTCCCTTCCTTTTTCCGTCAGAAAAGATCAAGCTTCCAGGATACAACAACAAAATATGACAAAAAGGATGCAATTAAACAAGGCAAAACCACTCCTGATGAAGCGAGACATGACCACCCAATAGGAGGAAAAGGGCCTCAGGATGAAACAAAAGAATCACAGACACACCTTCTTCCCCTTCTAGAAGTTACAGAAAGGCATCAAACCAAGCTTTCTTTGCATTTTGTGTGTCTTACTTCATGTAGGCATATACTGCTGATGAGGTTTTATTTACTGCTAATGCTCAGGAGTATGCAGTTTTATATGTGGATACTGCTTTTTTTTTTAAAGCAGATCAACTGTTAATGAAAATTACCTTTAGACTTTTGACTTTATATAAAGTATGTAAAAGTGACCTAAACTATAAAATTGGTAGAAATTAGCAAAAATTTTGTACATCAAGGTTAATGTACTTGATTTCCTTTATCATTATCTATTATAGTAACAATCATATTTTGTGTTTTCTAAGTCCAATAATCCAAAATAAGCAATAAATAAGCTTCTAGTCTTTTAAATAATTTCCTTTAGTAATGTTCTTGCCTGTATCTCTCACAAGGAATTTAAATTGCTGTAGCTCCGTATGATAATAGAAACAGAACCTAGAAATGTACAACTATTATACTTTCTTTCTTTTTATTTAACTCTTGGGATTTTGAGACAGGGTTTCTCTGTGTAACACCCCTTGCTCTCCTTGGAACTACCTCTTCTAGACTGTGCTGGTATCAGACTCACAGAGATCCACCTGCCTCTGCCTCCCAAATGCTGGGATTAAAGGCACATGCCACCACTATTATGCTAATTGTAAGCAACAGTTTTGCTAATCACACTGTCAGAAGTCACAGAAAATGACAAATAACATAGTACATATTCTCAAACATTCCATGAAAAATTCTGGCCATTGAGTTAATTTCTGTTCAAGGAACAAGAGATTCTGACTTTTAGATGAACACATTTGATTGCATTCCTACAAACCTTACTCATGCCTAACAGAAATATACACATCTCTGCCATAAATAGCTTTTGCTCAACATTTTAGGGGGTACTTTTAAATTAATTAGTGAGATTAACTGGAAGGCTTGGGTCAAGATTGTCATTCAAAAAGAGACTACTGTGAACTAAGAACAAAATCAATGTTCACAAGATTAGAACATTTCGCGGTTGTTATGTGAATATTAATGAAAAAACTCCTCTCTGTATATTGTCCTAGGTTGAGTGAGTTACTGTAACTAGAAACCTTTAAAAATAATTTATGAATTACATTATAACTTTTTTCTTTTAATAACATGCAAAATTAAACATAATAGGAAAATCAAGACTTGTTTATTTTTAAACCATAAATGGCATTTTACTGTTAATATTATACTAACTCTTAATAATGAATTTGATTTCCCCAAATTGATGAGGAAATTGCTGATTATGTGAGGTTTCCATATTTAGTAAAATGAATATTAATATAGTAAAATGATGAATTGCTAATATGGGACATTGAGCATGCAATCAACTATAAAATATCCTTCCTATAAAAGACAAGAATTTATAGCAATAATTTTGAGCTCTACTCTATTTCTAATGCCATCTACTGCAAAGATATGGGAAATTAAATAGCACTTCACAGTGGGCAATGATTATTTCTTAAAAACATGCTCATTTCATTGTTTTTGGAAAATAGTTGAACTACTCATTATCAGCATTTTACTTTAAAATGTATTTCAGCAACAGATCAGACAAGAAAAGTTACAACAGTTTATATTCATGAGAAAATTCTGTTGAAAATATATAATTTAATTAATTAAGCTTTAGAGAGTCAATTATGTTACTTTTGTCTGTATTCTTAAAAACGTATTGGTGTTTTTCAGTATTTGATACTTTAAAGCAAGCCTTGAGCAATAAAATTATGTTTACAATAGCAGGACAATCATAATAATCAAATAGAAATTAGTGTTTACATGTTACAACTCATCTGGTGGGAGAAGCAATTTCTAAAGAAAGTTTAAGATAAAAATCCTATGTGGAAAAGTCTTGCAATGAAAATATTTATATTAAAATGTCAAGAAAACATGTGAAAATGCCTGGCTATGGGTGCCTCATTCTCTAACTTCAACTCCCACAGATTGTTTATTATTTAGACGTGTTAAGTATAGGTGCAGGTGACAATTTGCTGTGTGAAATCTTTCAGAGAAGACATTTATTATAGTCTATGGTCGAGCTTTAAAATGCCATTTATTTTCTTTTCTTATTCTGTTTAAGTCAGAATACAGATACAGTGACTCATCTTGCTCCTTTCAGATATTATTTATCTTACCCAAACATTTGTAGCTACATCCAGTAACATATTTTCAGAAGATGACATGTAGTTTAGTAGTCTTTAGAGTAAAGGAGAAAGAAATCATCATACGAACATACCTCTTTGACCATAAACAATATTTCCAACACGTCTGATTCAATAATCCACTCTTAATTTCTTTTGTGACCATTACCAATTGTTCACATATATCTCTGCTTGGATCTAACTCTAGTTTCCATAGAGTTCACACAGTAATATTTGTTTCTTCTTTCCAAGTAACATTCTGGTTTTCTATCAAGTTTATTCTTTAAACTTATGTTTCAGTTTGTCTCTTAAAATTGTAATAAAAATCAATTTCCCTTATTTAATTGACTTGTCTCCAAATTTTCTCTTCTTCCACTTACTTTGCTGGCCTTTCAAGTTTAATTATCATTCTGTATTTGATATATATTGTTCTCTACTCACAGAAAAAAAGTAACTGATGTTAACACTAAACCAATCTTAACAAGCATATCGAGGTCATGATGAATTTTTTTCAACCGAGTTGTCTCATGTGTTATATTACAGTTTTATTTTGTTAATTTTTTGACAAATTCCATTTTAACACTATTCTGTCTACTTCCATGAACTCTGAACACATTTTTCCTCCTCAGATGAATTCCATTATTTGTCTTTTGTATTTTATATCTCACTTTGTCTTTTCTATGTTCTTTTTCAAACAAAAATAGTCTAGCCAAAGTAAGTCTTAATTTACAAACTGATAGCTCCATTTCCAATACCAAATTGAATTTCCCATATGTTAATCTCAAATTTTCACTCTTCTACTGCATATCTCGGTATATGAAATCACAGCTATCTACAGCAACTTATACATTTTTTCTCTATCTGAGCTGTTATTCATATATAAATAACTTGTGGTGGTATAATATATAAAAAAAAATTACTTCCCACAATTGTGAACATTAGACTTTCTATGGCCAAAGGACTAGCAGTCAATGTGGATCACTAGATTGACTAAGAAACTTGGGTTAGTGTCCATTCATGGCTGTTTCCTGAATGTCCATTCATTAGGCATGCTAAAAGTCTTATTGATACCAATATGTTGCTAGAATCTCAAATTTCCTGCAAAGCTGCTGACCTTCAGGTTATATTATTATCTCAAAATTTATATTTTTATACCAGCAAAGAAATGCCTCATCAATAGAACTAACGAACTTAACAGAGAGAGTGAGGGCTATAAGTGACCTTGCTTACTTGCCAGACTAATGTCAACAGATAATGGCCACAGAAAATTAAACAAATGTGGTTGAAAGGACCACAGCAAGACTGAGGCTATGCCACTATGTTGAGAGCAATCAGATTTTTTATAACCTTATCAGAAATAGAAAATACTGGTGATTGACAAGATAAATACATTTTTAGTTCCCAGAAGACAATGTTGTTTGGAATCTTTACAAAATTTAAAATGTTAATGTCTAAGAACAATTGTTCTGTCAAGTTTCCATGTTTTCTTGACTTCTATGGGAATATATACAGAAACACCAAGTGACCCCAATACTTCATTGCCTGAGGGAGTGCATCAGTTTCTCAAGAACTTAAAAGCGCATAGTTCCCCAGGAGCTTTGGATTCTCAAAAGCAAAACCTGTGATGCATACCTCTCAGTGAAGCTAGACCAGGTCAATTTTAAAATGCCAAACAGAGGTCAAGAAGGAACAAAGCAGAAGCTTCATTTCTCCATCTCCTTTTATGTGGGCCACCACCTGAAGGTGAGACCTATAATTATGATTGACCACCCCGCATCAAAGTTCACATCAAGAAAATGTGAGCATGCACTCACTGAGGTAACAGTTGAATCCAGATGTAGTGAAGTGACAGCTAAGATTAACCATCACTTTACCCTAAGATGAAATGCAATTTTTACTTTTGAAATTTGATTAGTGTATCATATTTAATATAACTAATTAATTTTTGCTAGCTAGATGAAATATTTTAAACAAAAAGTAGAGCAAATAATTTTTCCTCATTTGAAATCAAATTTGACTGTGTCTTTTCCCTACTTAACTTGAGAATAAAGTTAACATTCTATAACAAAAACAGGAAAACAAAATTCAAACAAACAAGCCAAAAATAAAATTGGTAAATGTTTTTGTTCTGTTCAGACAAGTGTTTCTTAACTGAGGACTATAAATTATATTCCACAGCAATGCACAATCTACCTTTAAGAACTTTGCCCTTTTGATGTAGTATTTTACTAGAAAATGTGGAATGCATAAGTTTTAAAACTCTAGTACATACCTATAAGCCAAAATTATAGCAATGTTTCAGAAAATAATTTTATTCTATTCTTACCCTCTTGAAGATCAAAAAACTGTGCTAATTTTTTCACAAAGTTTTCACAAAGTATAAGGTGAATGAGTTACTGACAACTTTTGAAAAAAAAAAAACAAGTTTTGGAGTCTAATAGCTTTTGGTCAAATATACCTATAGACATGGCCAATTTCCTGCAAAATTGGCCATGCTTATGTCTTAAAACCCCTTCCAAAGTCAAACCAATATTGTGTGCACCAAATTAATAGCATATATTTCATCTTTAACTTGAGTGGCAGGACAGTGTTGTAGAGTATTAGTTGATAGGGAGGCAGGAGAAAGAATAGGTGAGGCTCTCAAGCAGACAGAATAAATAGAAAGAGAAACTGGGTAACACAAGGAAGGAAAAAAGAGATGAGGACTCCAGGGGCCACCCACTGAATTACACAGCAAGCCACAGAATAAGAGTTAAAGAAAGATATATAGAATAGAAAAAGATAGAAGCCCATAGGTAAAAGGTGGATGGGATAATTAGATAATAAGAAAAGCTGGCTAGAAAGAATTCAAGTTAGGGTCAGGTATTTTTAAGTAAAAAAGACTCTGTCTATTTATTTGGGGTTAGATCATAGGCCTTCACAGAGCCAAATGAGAGACAAAACAGAAGTGAGGAGAGTAGCCATATATATATATGTACTATATACAACAGAAATTACTTTCTTATATGCTTTTTTTGACAAAAAATTGTGACATTTGCCTTAGTTGAACAAAAATTAAAAATTAAATATACTTTTGAAAGAAAAATGCATAGTGTTTTATATGATTGGATTTACTTCTGAGGTAATCATGTTTAGTGTTTTTATGTGAAAATTTCCATTTAAGCTACTGAGTGTTTCAACTATTGGATTCTTAAATAAAAATGTTTGAAGTTATTGGCATCATTTTTTATTACTTTTAAAGAACTTAATATATAAATATGCTTTGTACATTTGTGTATAGGTAGTGTAAAATATTAACTATTACTTATAAAACCTAAAATGACAAAATTACAATTTTATGTCAATTTTAGTTAGATACAATAATTGGATAATTTTGTCATCAAGTACATTAATATCAGCTTTTACCTCTGTAACCAAAAGTCTAGACAATGACTGACAAATACTTTACAATTATTTTAGCTCTACAGTATTCTTTCTTTCTTTCACTTTATGTAAAATCTATTTGGCTGTGTCAAGGAGAACTTTACTAAGCCTTTTGAAAAGCTCATAAGTACCAGGCTGCTTATTCATAAGCAGATTGCACAACTGTTGTTTCCAAGAGGAGGAACAAATGTCCAAAAGAACATGAACCAGTGACAGAGAAGTTAGTACTTTGTTTTAACTGCAAAAGATTAATAAGTTATAATATACAAAAATTTGCAGAGAATATAAATTCATATTTTATGAGAGAATGTTTTAAGTTATTTAATTATGTTGGAAGCATGATAAACATAAAAACTATAGTAATTTAAAATAAAGCAGAGACTTCAGACTCTCTGTGATTGTTCATGCTTACTCGCTATGTCATTAAACATAGAATCACCTAGGTGGGCAGTGGTGGTGCACGCCTTTAATCCCAGCACTCAGTGAGGCAGAGGGAGATGGATCTTTGTGAAATTGAGGCCAACCTACAGAGTGATTTCCAGGATAGCCAGAGATATACAGACAAACCCTGTTTCAAAAACAAAAAAAGAAAGAAAGAAAGAAAGAAAGAAAGAGGAAAGAAAGAAAAAATATATAATCACCTATATATTTGAGTATGCTTGTGGAGAATTTTGTTGAGAAGAACAAGTACAGGTGATGTAATTCACTAGATAATGAGTTCTGAACTTTGTAATAATGAAAAGGTGATCAGAAGTGATGTATTTTTTTTATTGTTGATGTGATATGACCAGCTATCTCAAGCTCCTCCCACAGTGACTCCCCTCTTATGATAGACTGTAACTTTTAATTGGTAAATAGAAAAAATCTTTTTTTACTTAACTTTCCTTTTTATTCTCAGGGTAGTTTATGACAGTGCCATAAAAGAAATTAAGACTTTATCTTGGTTCATACATAAAAAAATAAGCAATACAATGATTTTGCTTTTAAATGCATCATGTAATCTTGCTTTTCCAGTTATGTTTTAATATATTTTTTATTTAGAGTAGTGGTACTCAACCAATGGGTGCAGAACCTTTGCAGAAATGACCATTTCAGAGGGGTCTCCTATGACCATCTGAAAAGATAGATATTTACATTATGAAATATATCAGTATCAAGATTATAGTCATGTAGTTGCAAGAGAAATAATTTTATGGTTGGGGTCACCACAATAAGAGAATCTATATTAAAGGGTCACAGCATTAGGAAGGATAGGAATCACTTCACTAGAGAATGTTGAATCCTGACTCCCATTCTTAGTTTGGCTTCACTTTGTATGTTCTAGTTGCATTTCAGGATAAAAGATGTATAATGCCATGACCTAACAAAAAATATAATAAATTAGAACTATGTCAGCTAAAATTAATGATGTGAATACTACTGTGACAACAGAAAAGAAATTAGCTGTACAAGATTGCTAGAGTAAACACTAAGCGATTTCTGTAATAATGTTATCACTGCAATATGCTCTAGCTTGGAGATATAAATGCTGAAATAAGCATAGACTAGGCTAGTCATATTAGAAAAATATAGACTACACAAGATGAAGTGATAGCCCAGAAAGAATTGATATTAATAAATTATTAGAAAAAATATTTATTTACATTTTTAACATTTTAAAAACAATCTTTACTCATTTTACATACCAGTTCCAGTTCCCACTCCCTCCCCTCCTCCTACACCCCACCTTCCTCCATCCCACTCCATCCCTTTCTCAGAGAGAGTAAGACTTTTCATGGGAAACCAACAAAGTCTGACACATCACTTTGAGGCTGGACCAAGCCCCAGCTCCCTGCACATACCAAATCTGTGCTGAGCAAGACAATTCTTCCAAAATTCCAGTTCAAACACTAGAGATAAATCCTGGTCCCACTGACAATGACCCCAAAGACTAACCACACTACACAACTGTCACCTACATTTAGAGGGTCTAAATGATCCTATGTAGGTTCCCCCAGTGTCAGTTCAGAGTCTTTGAGCTCCCATTAGCTCACGTAGACTGTTTATGTGGGTATCACCATCATGGTCTTGACTGCTTTGCTCATATTATTCCTCTTCCCTCTTTGACTGGACTCTGGAAGTTTGGCCCATGGCTTAGCTGTGTATCTGTGCATCTGCTTCATTCAAATACTAGATGAAGGTTTTATGACAACAATTAAAGTAGTCAACGATCTGATTATAGGAGAAGGCCAGTTCAGTCACCCTCTCCAATATTCCTTAGGGCTTTAGCTGGGGTCATCCTGTGGATACCTGGGAATTTCCCCAGTGCCAGATTTCTCATTGTCCTTATAATGACTCCTTCAATGGAGTTATCTCTTTCCTTGCCTTTCCTCTCTGTCTTCCCACCATCTCAATCATCCTGTTTCCTCATGTTTTCCTCTCTCTTTCCCTTCTCTTCTCCCCTTCCCCTTCTGCCTTCTCTTCTCCCTCCCACCACCCTATGCCCAAAGAGATATCTCAGGAGATTGTATATATTTCACCTTCCCAGGGGGATCCATGTTTGTCTCACATAGGGTTTTCCTTGATACCTAGCTTTTCTGAAGTCATGGACTATAGTATGGTTATCCTTTCCTTTACATCTAATATCAACTTATAAGTGAGTACATACCGTGTTTGTATTTCAGGGTCTGGATCACCTCACTCATGATGCATTTTTTTAATTCCATCAATTTTCCTGAAAATTTCAGGATGCTATTATTATTTTTTTAACTACTGATTAGTACTCGATTCTGTAAATGTAGCACATTTTCTTTATCTACTATTCAGTTAACTTGAATCTAGGGTGTTTCTCAGTTTTAGGATGTTGACATGTTGAAGAATGCAAATAGATCTATATCTCTCTCCATGCACAAAACTCAAGTCCAAATGGTCAATGACCTCAATATAAATCCTGCTACACTGAATCTAATAGAAGATAAAATGAGAAATAGCTTAGAATCCATGGGCAGAGGAAATCAACTCCTAAATATCACACCAGTAGCACAGACATTGAGAAAAACAATTAGTAAATGGTAGTGCCTGAAACTAAAAGGTTATTCCAAAATTTACATGTGCCAAAACCCATTGTGGTTGAACACATAGAAAAAATCATGACAGGAAGAAACATCATATTCACAGTGCTTTGTTAATTCCTAGGTTCACTACTTTATAAACTTTATGGTGATTACTTTTCTGAATGAGAAAACTGAATAACAACATTTAATCATGTATATTAGAACTGGAAGAAAGTTTTGCTGAAATAGGATCCACTATTATGTCTACTAAGATGAAATATCACATAATATTTACTATTATCATACATATAAAGCCCTGAGAAAAATATACATAGGTGTTCCTGTATAAAAACATGGTGTTTGTAAAATGTCATGTCAAAAGAAAATTAATATTATATTTGATAAATTAGCCTGCTGAATTATAACTGAGTTAATGCCTTTCCAATGTGAAATCTATCTTAATGATCAAGAAAACATGATTTAAAAATGATTTTGGGTAACTTAAATCTGTTACATTACTAAACATGATAATCACTGCCTGTGTTTTAAACATTTATCTTTATATGCAAGATCACTGTAGTCTTCCCATCACCCAAAGAAAGTTTCTCTTTGTGAGAGAGATCATTGCAGAAAACCATAATCAGTCCACCTACATGCACAAAGTCACTCCCCAAGGGTACATCTACTACACAGATTCCACCACAGTGTCTCAGGTATCATGTGGAAGCATGGAAAAAAGATTTAAGGCAAGAGAACAGGAGGTACTGTGGGTACTGTATGGTTGTACCCATTCCTAGGAATGCTGTATTCTATGCCTCTAAGCGTCACCAATGAAATAACCTATAGATAAGATAAACAACAACAGCAACAGATGTGATGTGTTTCCAGAAAAATCCCAGAGATTCTAAAGCCTACATAAAGAACTACAGGCAACTAAGGATTCTTAGAGTAATATAAACAGTCTTCTCTAGGGAAGGGCTGTTTAATTGACTGTCCAATATCAATCAGTCAACTCAGAAAACATACATGCAGGTAACATTACAAAGACTGAGAAAGATTTCCTTTTTTATTTAGGAACACTGAAACACACAGAAAGACACACACAAAGAACATGTCTATAAAAACAGTTTAAAAAATTATTCCATAAATTTGAAAGACATCAGTCAAAGAAGGTTGTGTGGGAGTGCCTGGAGGGTAGAAAAAGAAAGGAGAATTTATTAATTAACTATTTAAATTTTAATAGAAAGCCCAAAATATGTAATTGTTTTAATGTAAGATATGATATTGCATCTAGTTAATATGAACCTTAGTTCAACTGGAATAATTTTATCAATAAATATTCATAGGATTAAATAGTGACTCAGTATTCTCTCTCTCTCTCTCTCTCTCTCCGCCCCATAGGGGGATTTTCTGCCTATTAACTAGTTCCCATATAACCACAAACTGACATAGTATTATTTATAAACACTTGGTTAATAGCTTAGGCTTCCTTTACCATTATAACTTAAACCATTTCTATTAACCAATTGTTGCCATGGCCCTTGCTTGGCTCATCTGCAAACTTCCCATTCTGCTTGCTCTGCTTCTTACAACACCTCCTCTTGACTCCTCAGGCTCTGTTCTTCTTCACAATGTCCTCCTATGTCCGGTTCTTCCACCTACACATCCTGCCTAGCATAAGCCAGTCACCTCTTTTACCAGAGTAATCAGAAGGCACCTTGGAAAAGACTCAGCTTCACAATGAACCAAAAGATGACTTAATAACTCTGTTTCTCTTCTTTATTTTACTACATTCGTTATATTTAAGAGGATGTTCATCCAACACACATCAGAATAAAGCAAGGTATATTGTTCTACAAACAAGCGAGAAAGATAAAATTTCCCTAAGTATTGATAGAGTAAGAGTCTTTCATTTTAACAAATTCATTCTTGTTCATCTCTCAATGCACTATTCAGCTCAAACATCTGTAGTATCAGCTGGAGTCCTAAGGTAAAATAAGCAAATCATTGCTTCAGTTCTATGTAGATTTGTGATATTCAGTCAATACTGAAATGAAATTAGTACTCATTAGATAAAATGTATAATAATATGAGAAAAAATGTACTCTGAAATTAAGACATTTATTAATATGATACTTTGTATTTCACTAGTTTTACAAAATATGGAATATTATTTTAAGTTAGATATTATGTAATTATGAAGTAAATTATCACATATAAAAATATCCACATATATATATATCTCCCACATTTTAATATAGTGTATGAATTTTAAAAATACAGTTACTAGCTGTTATTTTTAAGTATGGCAATCTACATTTCTGCTTAAGGGACTGATAAAAATACAATTAAACCTAAGTACATTTAGATTAGGATAAGAGACAAAGTGGAAAACTCCTAAGGGTGGTATTTTAGTAAATCACAAAGATGAATATGAAAATGAGAAATTACATTTTTTCTTCCAAGAACTAATCCCCTAAGGAATATATGTTTGTGTGTGTTTCTCTGTGTGTGTATGTATGTATTTGTATTAAATCCACAGCATAAATTTAAAAATAAAGTAGACCAACATATATGAATACACATACCCCTGATATTTAGGAGTAATCTTTGTTAATTTATTGTAATTACTTTATGATTTTGCATTTAACTTATATATATTTATGATCAAAATCAAAATCATGGAGCATACTGTTGGGCCAGGATATATAATTGTAATTGTTAGCCAGTTTGAGAATGAACACAGACAATGTGGATGTAACTAAACCCTTTTAATGCAAAAATTTCCGAGTGTTTTTTGCCTTTTTGCTGTACACAAATCACTTCATTAAATTGAAAATTCTATTGTGGTGAAGTTAAAAAGGGAGAAAGTTACAATAGTATTACATAATCTGTGTCACATGGTGATATCTTAAGTTTAATCATTCAGCATAGTTTTTTTTTGGTGCAACATCAAATAACATTTAAATTACATAGAATTTTCATAAAGTATCCTTCATTAGCAAGCTTATTTTACACCTTTGTATGTGTTTAATTCCAGATCTAACAAGGTTTCTCCTTGGACTAAGAGTCAAAATTTATGTTCAAGTTCAGATTCACTCCTTTCCTATACTATGTAAAACTGATTGCTTTTGTACATGTTCTTAGGTGGATTGTTTGCTGGTTATTAATCAAAGAACTTCTGCATACTCTCTTCATTCCTGATATTTAATTTTGGAGGAAGGCCACTTGTTGGTTCCCAGCTGCTTAGCCCTGAAATAATCACATGGAAATTATATTATTTAAGTCACCGCTTGGTCCATTAGTTCTTGCTTCATATTGGTTAACTCTTACATATTAATTTAATCCATTTCTATTAATCGGTGTATCATCACATGGCTGTGGCTTAATGGCTAAAGTTCTGGTGTCTGTCTCTAGTAGGGCTACATGGCTTCTCTGTGAATCTGCCCTTCTTCCTCCCAGCATTCAGTTTAACTTTCCCTGCCTAGCTCTGTTCTACACTGCTATGGGTCCAAAGCAGCCCTGTGTTAGATGGAAATCCCACACCACCTCCCCTTTTCTGTTTAAATAAAGGGAGGTTTTAAATTTAACATAGTAAAATATAACAAAACAGTTACCAAGCAAGAATTA
>JAQHUG010000242.1:629562-643993 GCA_028555095.1 Dicrostonyx torquatus
TACAAATATGTTAACCACCCTAACTGTATGATAAATTTATCTACTGATATAATATGTATACATGAATATATATGTAATATTGTATATAAAATTTACATATATTAACAACTCTCTTTTTATATTTTCTCATAAAGTATTGGAATATAGTGAAGAACAAAACTTTTTATTTAAAACTATCAAAGGGTCATTATTTTATAAGAATAATGATCACAGAGATGTAGAAACAACTTTATATTTTCCATCTTATGGGATGTATTTTTCTAAAGATTCTATTAGAATACATTGTTTAATGATAACATGGAAAATGGATGAGAATATTACTATAAAATGTCACAGGAAGAATAAGAAACTATTTTAAAATGTACAAGTCAAGACATGCCATGGGGCTTGACAAAGAGAATGCAGACAGTGTTGTTGATGTTTATTTTGCTACATGCTTTCATCGAATGGTATACAATTAGCATACGTTGCTAAAGGTTGCACAGCCAAACACAAAGTCAAAACTTATTTAATATAGTTTAATACTTTGTTGAACTTTGTTTTATATACCGTGATTGTACAATTTAAGGTTTGAAGTTTGCTGATGACAGCATTGTGTCATAATGTTAAATGTGGATGCAGCTTTTAGAGCATATGAAACTATGGAGAGTAGTAAGAACCTAAAACCTCAGTGTGGTATTTTCTGATTCGTCCCACTACTTTTGGAACTATTTTAAAAAGAGGAGAGTGTTTTAACTAGGGTTACAAAATCTGATATATGCTTTAAATGATGCTCACACCTAGATTAAAAGATAACAGACAACTTCAAAACGGTAAACTAAATGGTCATTTCCTGGCTATTGTGCATTCAAGAAAAGAGTCTCTTCCTCTCTCAAGAACCAGCATGCCAGAAGTTGTAAGGCATACAATGGTACAGGAACACAGCTTAAAATATAGTTTTCAGAAGTGTATGTGCTGGTATTGATGGAAAACATTAAAGTGGATGAGTCATAGCCTGGAAGGAAATAGTATGATATTTCTCTACTGAAAAGCTTTTCTGGTTGACCTCACCTAAAATTACAGTAGTGTTCAATTGGTGAAATTTAGAATACAACAAAACAAATAACATCAAAATCCATTGAAGCACTTTGGAAAGAACTGTCATTTTTACCAACTTTCTACTTCTTTAAATAACACTGTCTGAACACTCACTACCCAGTTGGGAATAATTTGAGAAGCTGTGCCTCTTTTTATCAACTGAAGTAAGATGTATAGATGCTTTATTTGAACACTAATGCTCTGAGACTATCACTTCTTATACTTTTATGTCTGGGAGAAAATTCTACGTAACACAATTTAAAAATAATAAAATGTTCTTTAATGAAATTATCCTTGTTTTGGTTGGCTGAAAGTGAAAATTTACAATTAGTTTATGTACAAAGTTAAGTATAAAACAAATACAAGGTACATAGTATTTAAAAATAACAAAAATTACATGAGAAATAAAAGAGTATTTGTTGAGCTCTTAGTATTCACTGAGCATTTTCCAAAATACTCTGTAATAGCACCTATTATATATATATATATATATATATACTTTTATACGTATATATATATATACACACACACATATATTACACTTTTTTATGGCACGGAGTTTCTTTGGCAATAGAGGGTTGAATTCCCTAGAACTTGGTCTGTAGATAATGCTGTCTTCAAACTCACAGAGATTCATCTGTGTTTGCCTCCTATATGCTGAGATTAAAGTCATGGTCCACCACTGCCCAACTGTTTCTATAATTTGAAGACCTGCATTTTTTGTCAGTATAAGAGATGTGACTCAGAATAGCATGCAAGATGATGAAGTCCTTTCCTCCATGAATCTAACCCTATAGCTTTTCCTGAAGTCATGAAAAAAAATCAGGCACCAAGAAAAGGGGATCTGGTACCTTGTTGTATGAGGGGCAGCTGTGTCCCAGCTGAGAAGCATGGCTGTTTGTTCCCAGTGCTTGCCTCCTGACTGTGACTGCACCATTAGCTTATACCCAAAATTATTACACAAAAACTGGATTCATTTAACACACTGCCTGCCCCATTATCTCTAGCCTTTTCTTAGCTAACTCTCACATCTTATTTCAACCCATTTTTAATAGTATGTAAGTCACCATGAGGTAGTGGGCTTACCGGGAAGATTCAGCATGTCTTACCCTGGTGGCTTTATGGCAGCTCTCTCTGAGCCAGTCTTCTTCCCAGCATACTGTGCTCTTTGCCCTGCCTATCTAAGTCCTGCCTATCAAAAGGCCAAGGCAGGTTCTTTATTAACCAATGAAAGCAACACAAAATACAGAAGAACCCTCCTATACCAGTACCTAATCTTACTCATGTCATTTCATTACATTGTTCCAATGATCAAAGGGTGTTTTGTACAAATACTGTGGTTTTTAGTTTATTATAGTTCGAGTATAAATTGAAGTGAGGTATGACACTATCTTTGTGTTCATTGTCTTATGCTAGATGAAGTGTTTATTATAACATCATTCAAAATGGTTAAACTGTGGAAATTACCTTCTTATAAGAATAAAAGAATGATAAAGAAAGTAGTTATAAATAATATAAATGCACAAAATGACTTTTCTCCCATAAAGAATTAATTCATGATTTTGGCAGAAAATGAATGTGACTAGAAATAACCATAGCAAGTGAATATCTTCTCTCATTTGTTGATTATAAACCCATTCACTTCAACAATGAACCAATGATTATTTACTTTGTCTTATCTATTGATTTTTCCTTAGCCATTGTCTATAATATTCATTGTTGCAGGAAAAGCCTGACATCATGGATCTCCAGTTTTTAATTGCTCTAGAAAATTGCACTTCAGTATATTTAAAAACTTGAAAATGCTCAAATGCCAGCTATGTTTTAATTATGTAGAATCACATATAAAATTCTCAAAATTACCAGATTTATAGTTGAGTTAATTGAAGGAATATATTGTGTACAAGCTATTTCAAGGAAAAATAATTTTCCCTACTGTAATGGGACATAACTAATTTTATTTTTCTTTAATTAAAAAATATTGAGGTTCACTTCTAGTTACCCATATGAAAAATGATATAGATTCCAGATATCATAACAATTTTGATTGAAGCTGCAATGAAGTTTGCAGAATGTGTAAATGGCTTAAATTTATATATGATAACCAATGTTTTTATGAGCAAGGAGTTCATGAGCAATCTAAAAGAAAAATCATTTGCAAATTTATGTAAAACACATATTTATATGTATATCATCTCTTCTAATGTTTTGCTGTAAAATGTGTATACAAAATCTGTCCCTATCTTTTCTTCGGTAGTGTTCTTGTCAGCTCCCGGCAGTGAAGTCATGCTTGGCAGCCTGAGTGCATTGACAGGCACTTTATAGACATCTCATTTGTAGTTAAAAGTAGTTCTGATGCACTCTGAGTCACTGACAGCCTCCGGGATTCATGTTTAAACTAGTTATCAAAAGCCACAGTTATCACTCTGAACAACATCAAAATGTGAATGACTCAAGCAAATGCAATCAGTATGCTAACTGTTTTGAAAGGCCTTTTCTAAGAAGTGTTTTAAAGGTAATTATTTTCAAAATAGAAACAGAAAAGAAATGATCAATAAAAATATGTATGAAGCTTTAAAGATAGGTCATATCTGTTCAGCATATTGTAAAAGGATTTGAACAAAATGGAAAAAAATCACAAGTATGAAAAAGTTGGCTTTTTTTAAAAAACTAACTGATATAAAATGAATTCTGAGAAGTAATTTTCTTAACTTTTCCTACTCAAGGTGTACTATGTACAAAAAGATAGTTGACACCTTTCTAAATAAAATATTACTCTGGGCCAGAGATATCAGAATTCCTTCACCAACTTGAGGCAGACAATTTTTCTTTGTTGTTTTTTTTTGTTTTGTTTTGTTTTGTTTTCTTTGTTTTTTTTGAGACAGAGTTTCTCTGTAGCTTTGGAGCCTTTCCTGAAAATAGTTCTTGTAGTGATGATAATGATGATAAATAACAAAAGTTCATTGATAAATAATCATATTTTTGTTTCCTAATTATTGTCAAACTGACCCTTAAGTTATTTCTGTTTTTTTAATTTAGTAGATAATCAGAATAATCTTTGACTTAGTTTTTTATTTATTTTGAATATATTCAATAGTAGGATAGTTAGATGATATTTTAATTCTACTTTCCCCAAATATCTATACTAATTTTGCATTCACCAAAAGAGAGAGAAATAGAGCAAAATCCTGCCATTTTAGCAATTAACATAGAGGCCAATTTATCAAGTAAATGGTATTAAGAACAGAAAATCAAAGCCTAGGTTTAATATTAATAGATTGTGTAATTTAAAACAGCATCTGTTGAAATGTTTTTAGCAAAAATAAATTAAAATTACATGAGACTATATATTTTAATTACTTTAATTTTATTTCTCCATGACATTTGTATATTCAACTCCTAATCATAGTTATTTCAGATTGTTGCTGTATTGTGGGGCCCCTAGTTCTGGATTCAGCACCTGTCCCTGGTGCATGAGCTAGGGTTATGGAACATATTTTCCATGCTGGGATGCATTTAACCAGCCTTTGCTGTTGGACCTCCCTCAGTCAATAGCCTTTAAGATACTTACTCACTCAAGGCATGGCCACATGTACTATATATACAGATTTAAAAAAAAAAGTTTGAAGTCCCTTGAAACTTCTGGTTTCAGTTCCTGCTTCCATGCTAATTAAGAAGACAGCTGATCTGTGAGACTACCACTAAATAAAGGGATCTATATTATATTCCATTCTGAGCTAGTGTGGGATGATTTTATTGTAATCAAAAATAAGCCTTGATTCAGGGGAAGGTGCTTGTTCCCGCCTCAACTTGATATGCCATGCTTTGTTGACCATCATGAAAGAGANGCCTCAACTTGATATGCCATGCTTTGTTGACCATCATGAAAGAGACAAAGAGAGAGAGAGAGAGAGAGAGAGAGAGAGAGAGAGAGAGAGAGAGAGAGAGAGAGAGTGTTCACTGTGACTTAGAGTTTAAAATTATCTCATCTATCATGTTGAGAAAAGAATGGTATGCTGCTGTAAGGTGAGGCAGCCTGTACCACCAAAGTGGAAAGAGGCAGCAAACATGGAGCAGTGAACTTAGAACAGAATTAGGCTAGGGTATATGCCATGCTTTGTTGACCATCATGAAAGAGACAAAGAGAGAGAGAGAGAGAGAGAGAGAGAGAGAGAGAGAGAGAGAGAGAGAGAGAGAGAGAGTTCACTGTGACTTAGAGTTTAAAATTATCTCATCTATCATGTTGAGAAAAGAATGGTATCCTGAGTGGTGGCTGCTGTAAGGTGAGGCAGCCTGTACCACCAAAGTGGAAAGAGGCAGCAAACATGGAGCAGTGGACTTAGAACAGAATTAGGATAGGGTATAAACCTCAAATGCCATCTCTTCAATGAGGAAATACTGCCAGTTTTGCCTTCCATTCCAGTTTCCCAAACAATTCTACCAGTTGAAAGAAAAGTATCAAACCTATAAGCTTATTGTGCTGAGTATGTCTTATTCTAGCCGTAATAATTAGCAGCAAGCCAAAGAGTAAGATTAGATCAAGTTTTTCTCTCATGAAGATAAAAATATAAATGGCATGTTGACTTCAGTTTCGAATCAGAACTATTAATATAAAACAATATGACTTTTTGATCATTAAGACACCTATTCTCTTGCAAAGTGTAATAGATTTGTTAAAAGTTGTATGTAAAGTATTACATAATTTTATAATCCTTCTAACCATCACTGACAGATAAATCAGTGAAAGAAAACATCTGAATTAACTGTAATATAATTTTGTGTTCACAAAATATAATAGTTTAGAGCCATCATCCGTAATTAAACAAATGAAATGTGACAGCTAAATGGATATACTGAAGGTACACAAAGTCACAGACATAACTGTCAATGGATAAATATGTTTCTACATAAAATAAAAATAATTTTCTCAAGCTTAAGTGTGTCTTTTTCTTCCATCTACAAACACCTATTCAAAGGAAATCTTTCCCAAATATCTTCTTTCAGCACTTAGAAAGCATTTCAGAACATCCCAAATATTATGTACAATTTTCTTTTCATTCTGCCATTTTACTCCATCTCATTATAGTGACAACATGATTTGAAACCAATCAGTGTCCTTGTTACTGTACTTTTGAAAGAGTGGGTCAGTGAGTTCTTGAAGACAGTATCAATGACACATGCTATTATCTCCATCATGTGTAGGTTTGTAAATTCTCTCTGTTCTGCCAGTTTCCCAATTTTCATTAATATTTTACTGAAGAAATTTATTTGTTATTAGATAAACTTTTCATAGGTTGTACTCTGTTTTCTATTTCATAAAGGTATAATAAATGTGTATACACTGTGTATATATATGTATGCATGTATGTATATATATATATGTGTGTGTGTGCGTGTATGACTATTATTTTATAGACAAAATATGCATGATGATCTGATGAACATATCCCTGGGAAAAGAAAAGGCCTGCCATTATTTAATTATCACACTGTTCACCTCACTGGCACATTGCATATCAAATTATTCAGATTAGCCCATAGAATTTCCAAAACTCAAGATTATTTCTTGTATCAATGCTCACAATGCTGCAAATTATCCTGAGATTTTTTAATTTATTGTAGATAATTGGTGCTATTGATCAAGGACTCTACAGTCATTTTGCCACTAATCTTATCCTAGCCAATCCTGAGAAACTAACATTCCTATTAATGACATGGTAGAAATAATATCTGTCTTCTATTTCAGTATTTGACTTACCACAATGTTTCATAATTCATTAGAGTGGTTGACAAGTTTTAGTTCTGTGCCTTTCTGTAGCAATGCACCTATGAATGCATACTTCTGTATGCATTTTGCAACATTACTTCTGTAATATTTCATATATATTAATTGCATAATTTTCTAATGGATAGGAACAGATGTGTAGGGACTTATTTGATGTGCAGACTTTATTATATTAAATGAACTTAGGCAATATATTGTTAGCTCATTGTCAAATAGTTTTAAGAAATTTTAACCATTTAAAAATGACATCAGCAAGGAAGGGTTATATAGTTTTAAAATAAATAATATTTATTGATTATAATCTCTACTTTTTTAGTAAAATTCTTTTATCTGCATAAAGTTTTGTTTTAATTTTGATGAGATGTTTTATCTTGCATCCAATTTTAAGATGCCTATTTTTAATTATTTGTCATGCAATTAATAATTTTCATTTCTGTATTGTTGGTTAAAACTATCAGAAGTTTGCTTGGTTCTTCAAGATCCTAGTTGTTTAGCATCAGTGTCTCTTATCTTTTCTAGTCTGTATTGTGACTTCAGTGGATGCAGATCATGGTTGTGTTTAGCAGATGATGTGATTGTCTATGGAATTGCCGCTGAGTTGAACTACAGCAAAATTTCATTGGTAATACTTTGTGATCCACTTAATGCAGATGCGTCCCTTGAGGATGCAGGCTTTTTTGTCTGGCAGTTACTTACTTTCCAGTGATGTCTATATTTATATCCTTACAGCTAAGATGCCTGCTGGAGAGGGAACTTCTTTTGGTGTAAACTCATTGGCTGTATACAGGACACTGGTCATTGTAACTTTTATCCAGATAAGAATGTTTTCAAATTCTGCTGAGAATGTAGTTATTACCAAGTTTCTACTCCTGCCTAGTTCATTGGAAATGTTTGATTGAGCATGAAATCTTCTGTAAAAAAGTTAACTGGTCACAAGATTGGGCTTAAAACCGTAATATGGCTACGTCATTACTATTGCAGGAACAAAGTGTAGAAACCTGGTTTTCAGGACACACAAAACTGTTTCCTCACTTAATTAGACAGAGTTATTACTACATTATTATATGTGGGGGTAATAGGAGAAAACATGTTTTTATTAGCATTCATAGAAAGAGAAAGTTGTTGGGTTTCCTTTATTGTGTCATTTATTGAGTAGCTAGGAAGAAGGAACTTCCCTCAGGCCATATCTGAGAGGTGCTGGAATTCTGTTTCATGGTTGTTGCAGTGTCTTCAATCAAACTAAATGAGTTGCACTGCCTCCATAGAAATATAGGCTTTATCCCTCTATATGTGTACGCAGGCAAGACTTATGGAGGCCACTACCATGTGAACTGAAACAGGAATGTAAGTTAACCCAATCTAGAGTTTGTAAGTGTTTGGGCTTTTTGAAGTGAATCACAAATGTGTAGAAATAACTTGTTGGCCCTGTTAGGTGTTGCTGGCAGCAGAGCCAAACTCAAATAATGCTATATCTGAAACACAGTGGAAAGACTGTTTGTGGAATCAAAACTAGAGTCATTGTGTTTAACTCTCACCTGAGAGCCAACCTCCACAAATAACTGCATTATGGAGAGAGAAGTTACTACTGAATTCAGAAAGATCTTCCAATTAACTTTGTTGTTGGACAGTGGTACTTAGTATTATTTGGGTGAAAATATTAGCAGGATATATCTTTATATGTTGTTTAAAGTAGGTTTTATATTTATAAGCTCTCTCTTACTGTAACTTAGAATAAAATACATATAGAAAAGATTTCACATTAACTAATTCTGAGTCCATTTACCCCTTTGTTTATGTCCATTTCCATTATAAATTCTTCTTTCATTTGTAAAGCAACCATATTATAGATCTTGATGTCTAAATAGAAAGTTTCAAGAGGCATAATATACTCTTCTATTTGTAGACTGAGACTGTTCATTCATTTCCTGGCCACTCAAACTCAAATAATCACAGAGAAGCTATATACATTACAACATTATGAACCAAAAAACTTAGTTGTATTCCTACCTATCTCTTATATCTCAAATTAATCCATTTCTACTATTTTATACTTTATCATGAGATTTGTGGTTTGTTAGCTCTTGCTTCTTGAGCAGCTACATGATGACTCCCTACTCAGCATACTCTTTCTCTCTCTCTCTCTCTCTCTCTCTCTCTCTCTCTCTCTCTCTCATATATATATATATATATATATATATATGGCTGTACATATATTTGTATGTATATGTGTATATATATATATATGGCTGTACTCTGCTAAACCATTAATAGAAACAGGTTTATTCATCAACCAGTAAATGCAACACATATACAGAAGGACATCCCACAGAACCTGTTGATCTTTTCATTTGTCTAATAAAAGCTAACTTGTTTCTAAGGAAATTAATTAGAAATTGTGTAGGCTGTGCTCTAAGAAATATCCTAGTGCATTCAAATCTGAAAGGTATTCCTAAAATTTTATCACTGTAACAAAGTTGCATGATGCATAACAGCACTGACTGTCACTAAGACAAATGAAGAAGTGATGAAGCGGTAGGAAATACAGAGGAGTAAAGTGGTTATTTGTTTGTTTGGGGTCATTTTTTTTGTTTTTGTTTGCTTGTTTAAATGTTTTTAAATTAATATTTTTATTTTTTATTTTATCATATTATTACTTCATTTTTACTTCCTTTGGGAGGGCACATTGCAAAGGTGAATGGTGAATATAGACAGACTGAGAAATGAGTGGAATTGGAGTGCATGGTGTGAAATTCTCAAAGAGTAAATAAAAAAGTCAAGATATCAGAATATAGGAAGATTTCCCATACTCAAAGAACAGTAGCATTAATATAGTAAAAGTGAACTAATTGAAAGGAATTGAAGACCCATAAACATATCTGCATGCCTAGTGACACCTGATTTTTGATGAAAGCTGGACATACACATTGATAAAACGATGCCATTTTCAACAAATTGTGCTAGAGAAACTGGATAGCTGCTTATAAGAGAATTCAAATAGATCAATACTTATCATCCTGCACTACACTCAACTCCAAATGAGTCAAAGACTTCAATGTAAAATTACGTACCTTGAACTTGATAAAAAAGAAAGTGGGGAATAACTTGAAATTCTAAAGTAGAGAAGACGTTTTGAACAGAACATTGTTAGCATAGAAAGTAGATTAACCAATTAATGAATGGTACCTATGAAACTGAAAAAATGATACACAGCAAAGGACAACATCATTTGGATAAAGTAGCAGCCAATAAAATGGGAAACAATTTTACCAACTGCATATTTGATAGAAACATAATATTCAAAATACATAAGAAATTCAAAAAACTAGACATCAAGAAAACAAATAACCCAAATTAAAATGGAGTATAAATCTAAACAGAGACTCAAAAGAGAAACACCAAGTGACTGAGAGACCTAAATAAATGATTAACATCTTCATCTAACAGGGGAAAACCAAATCAAAACCAATTTGAGATTTCTGCTTATATTTGTCAGAATAGCTAAGATCAACAAAACAGGTGATAGCGAATGCTGTCAAAGGTATGGAGTAAGGGAACACTCATCCATTACCGTTGGGAGTGCAAACTTGTACAACTACTATGGAAAATAGTGTTGCAATTTCTCAGGAAGATTGGAACTGATCTATTGCAAGATTCATGACTCTTGGGCATATATCCAAACAAGACTTTATTCTACCAAAGAAACAATTGCTCAAAAATATTAATTACTGCTATATTTATAATATCCAAATTTTTTAACAATCTACATGTCTAGCTACAGAAAACTGGATAAAGTATATATGATGCATTTACATAAAAATATTATTTAGCTGTTCAAGTAAATAAAATCATGAATTTGGATATAAATAAATGGTAAAAGAAAAATTCATGTTGTTTGAATTATTCCTGAACCAGAAAGAAAAATATAATATGTATTTGCTCATATGTAGATATGAGCTATTAAGTCAGTGACAACCTAGAAATAATCTAAAGAATCACAGAGGTTATATAACACTGTAAGTGACTGGGGTGGCCTGATAGATCTTGTTAGAAAAGGGAAATGAAACAAAAAATTAAGGATTGATTGAGTGTGAAATAAGAGGATCAAGTAAGGAAAGATGGAGAAGAGGTATTTGAATGAGAGAAAATTGGGAAAGACAGCTAAATTAATACAAATTTGAACGATAGTAGCAAAGCCTATACAATATAGTAGAACTTCTTAAAATACATGTACATCTTGAAGATAATCTAAATGAAATCACCATATAATGGAAGAGCCATAGTCCCAATCAGCCATCTCTTGTCTCAAAAGGAAGATGCCAGAAACAGGATGAGGTTATATCTAATTGAGTTGTGGGTGAAAGTGTCTAATGGAAATCCCCAAACAATCCATGCTATTTTTGAGTATAACTTGCTCTTGACAAAATGATAGCATGACCCTTTTATTGCAGACAACAAATACAGGGCTCATTGATCATGGACATTTTGATTTGGTGCTTAAATAGATTTTTTAGTTATAACTTTCACTGTCTTTTCCACACTAAGGTATTCAATATGATACCAAAAGATAAGTGCAAGCGCTAAACCATCCACACACCTTCTGATGGACAATGGTGTCCTCCCTTCAAGATATGTTGCTGTGGGACAATGGTCTTGTATTAATAAAACGCTGATTGGCAAGTAGCCAGGCAGAAAGTATAGGTGGGGCAACCAGAATAGGAGAATTTTGGGAGAAAGAAAAATGCAGTCTGCTGTTGTCATCCAGACACAAAAGAAACAAGATGAAAATGCCTCACTGATAAAAGGTACCAAGCCACACGGTTGACACAGACAAAAATAATGGATTAATGTAGGATATAAGAGTTAATAAGAAGCCTGAGCTAATAGGACAACCACTTTATGATTAATGTAGACATCTGTGTTTTTCTTTGAGACTGAAAGACTGCAGGACTGGGCAAGACAGTACCTCCACCCTCAGTAACTCTTTCTACATAAAAGCCACACCTATTTACACAAGGCAACATCTTCTAATCCTTAATATATGAGCATGTTGGTGCCCCTCTAATTGAAATGGCCACAGTAAGTATATTCAATTGATAAATAAAATTGACTAAAACAACAATCCATTCCTGATATAAGACACATAGATTATTGAAGTTATATTTTTCCTGATGTAGTAAAAAGAAATAAGCACTTAAGTTGTAACAAAATTTTATTTGTGATTTAAAGTATAGCTTTATTTGTACACATACTTCTCTTTTAATAAGCATGAATATATAAGAAAGCATTGATTTTTAATTGTAAAATTATTTAACTTTTGAGGTAAAAATAATCAATGTTTCTAAATAAGATCTAAATATGAGAGTAGACAGGTGAAGTATTTATTTATGAGGAGCCAAGAGGCATAAATCAGACAAGTTATTAAATCTGAGAATCCTTTACCAAAATGATGTGCCTCTTTCTTTATGGCTACTTTTGTCTCAGCATCATGTTTTAGCATGCTTATTATGTAAAATCTTGACAGATTTATGGCACATTAACTCAGATTCACTCCTATAAACTTTTAGTGCTTTCATTTATCTTGATTCAGATTGTTGTTCACTATGTTGATTAGTTGAAACATATCCTTCTGTGTGAACTAGGGTGTGTTGGAATCATTTTCAAATTGTCATAAACAAAAGAGAGTTATCACAAAATGAAAAAAACTCTTTTCCCCAAATGAAAATATAAGCAGAATCATCTTTATATTGTCTTGAACTATATTATTTATGAGTTTATTATTTTTAAAATATCATTTTTCTGAAGGAAAATCAGTAAAATGTGTCTAAGATTATGCTTATCACACAACTGTCTGAAAAGCAAATGAGACTTTATTGTCTGATTGATCTATTACACTCATTACAATAAAATTCTGGAGGCAATAAGATATAGCAACTGTTGATTACTAAAAAAAATGGTAATTTAAAATATTTAAAGCATTTTTGCCTTTAGTCTTGCATGTAAAAAAAGTAATTTATTTTTATTATATAATAATATGATTAATGTTTAATCATATGCCTTACAATTTATTTAGCAAAACAATTATTTGACCGAGACTACTGTTTTCTTTATTTTAGAAAATATATTTTAATTAAGAAACCAGTGGTTTAAAATCTTGACATCAAACATTTAAAACATAATGGCACATCTATTAGAGTATATTATTCAATCATTTCCTCTAGTATATATTGAAGAGAAGTTAACAGTATCATTTATTTTACAGCAAATACAAAGGGGAACCTTTTGAATCACATTATAAATTATCACGTGCCACTAGAAAGTACATATTTTGAAGTTTATTCAACTGTGATTTTTTCACAAACTCATGTGTAGTAAAGAGTAATTAAGGAAATTTATGAAACTGAATACCAAGAATTTAAGTGATGTCAGATGTACAGACTAAATCCTATAGTTACAAATTAAAGAATCAATTTAAACCTGCATCTCCTAAGCTCACTCTGTGAAAACGACAGTTAATTAATAGAAATATTTTTGTTCCAAGGTGTTTATTAATTATAGGTTGATCTATTTAGTTTGAAACTTCCAATCAACGTGATATATATTAAGAAGTAAAGAAGCAAACAAAACTAAGTGTATTAATTTATTTCTTTAAGAAGCAGAGAAAATAATTTCGAATGAAGTTGTGCTTTTGTATTGCCCTATCTCCTCGCCACCTTTGTGATCCAAATCTTGAATCATTTACCACCAATTATTTGTGTGTTTCTTATTATATAGATGCCTGTCAACAGGGAAATCCACCGTAAAGTTATGACTTCAAAGTACAGTACCTGCACATACTGACCATTTAAGTCCTCCATATTCTCATGATTCACTGGATGTTGAGTCATGCAGCAAATCTCTGTCTTGTTCTGAGTGTATTTCATTGCAAATTGAGAGTCCAGGTTAATGAAACTAGAAAACTCAGTCCTCAGTCTATACAGAATGGAAGTCTCTCTTTTTAGCACAAAAGTTTAATGAATTATCTCTCACATAACTGTAAGATAAGGCCCCTCTGTATCTCAGTCTTGTAATGCAGTCAAAAGTATGGTCATGTTGTGAATCAAGAAAAAGGAATTAATATTCTGTGGTCAGGGTATTCAAGTAAATAAAATGTATTGTTACTCTCTTAATCAGGGTTCCTATTGCTGTGATAAACTACCATGAACAACAACAACAACAACAACAACAACAAAAAGTTGGGAGGTGGAAGAGATTATTTGGCCCATATGTCCACTGTCTTAATTATCAGTGAAGGAAGTCAAGACAGGAACACAAGAAGGGCAGTGCCCTGGAGGCAGGAGCTGATGTAGAGACCATGGATGGATGCTATTTATTTGCTTGCCTCACATGCCAGCTCAGACTTCTATCTTACAGATCCCAGGACTACCATCCCTAGAATGACACCATCTACCATGGTCTGGGTCCTCCCACATTGATCCCTATTTGAGAAAATGCCTAACAGTTGGATCTCATGGAGCTATTTCATCAACTGAGGCTCTTTTCTCTCTGTTGACTCTAGCTTGTGTCAAGTTGA
>JAQHUG010000242.1:663172-676246 GCA_028555095.1 Dicrostonyx torquatus
GGGAGGGTCTGGGACAAAGGGAGTAAATGTAAATTTTTCTTTTAACAATAAAAAAAGAGTAAGAAGATATTTAAAGAGAAATAGTCACTAAAAAACTTATCGTGATTGTACCTTTCTAATAACTCACTTTAATTGAAGATTTATTCAAATTAGAAGGTAGTAATAAAATAAGTTAGACAATAAAATCTTAGAAAAAAATTGGGGTCTCAGATTCCAAGAATTTTATAACCTTTATTACTTTTTCATTATTTTAAAGGTTTCTAATGTTTTTTAAATAATTTCATGAGCCTAAAAGAAGACATAAGGAATGAACAGAGATGGCATTTGCAAACAGAAAAGTAATTATGAATTATACAAATTAATATTAAGTTACTTATTAAGGATTTTCAATCCTCTTTTTTTAGTTTGTACTTATAAGTAAGGATTTATATCTCTGAAGTTTCAACAGATACAAGTGTTGTTTCTTATATATGAGCATTAAACTCATGTTGATAATACAGATAATATTTTAGTATCTCTACAAATTAAAACTCAATTTTAAAGTCCTATTGATTGTTACAAAGGCATTGTTTCAATTTAAAATGACTTTTGGTTTTTAAAATTTAATATCATTTCATCACAAAATTTACTGATATTGTTAAATAATACAATCATACATGTGTGTGTATATATATATG
The DNA here is from genome assembly GCA_028555095.1 of Dicrostonyx torquatus. Taxonomy (NCBI): domain Eukaryota; kingdom Metazoa; phylum Chordata; class Mammalia; order Rodentia; family Cricetidae; genus Dicrostonyx; species Dicrostonyx torquatus. Next base: position 663,850 of record JAQHUG010000242.1, read on the forward strand.
TGTGTGTGTGTGTGTGTGTGTGTTAGATTCCATATTATTCAGTCAAGATCACCATAGCTAACAATTTCAAAGATTCATAGGTATTGCAATTCAAATAACATTAATAATTTTACCTGACTAATACTGGAGAATGCCAGGTATAGCTCGGTCTTTACCTGTGTCTGTATAGATGTATGCTTCCTTTTAGTTTTGACATTGATTATTTTACTTCCTGAGAAATATAACAACCAAGAGAATAAATGTATGACTAAATTAATTAAGGTATTATAATTAATATTGAAATATATTTTAAAACTGGAAGCTCATGTAAATACCTCATTTCATTTAAATATTTAAATATTAAATAATTCATTTAATATTCTTACAGCTTGGAAAGTTGTATCTTGATTGATTTTATTTTGTTAGTGGTTTCTATATTAGTTGTACTTTGTAAACCTAGAGCACCCCAAAAATATTTTTATGCATGTGACTTGTAGGTTAAAACCTTATAGGAGATAGCCATGAGACAGTAAATTAACCATCATAAGGTCTTCGATTAAGCAAACACCTAAATAGACACAGCTGAACACTGTCCTTTGCTAATTCCATTAGGTTTTGTAGTATTTATGGTGCCAGATTTTTCTTATCATGAAACATGACGGCTAAAATTTGTACTGCTGTATCAGTAATTGGCAGTAAAAGTCCGTGAAAATCCCAGTAGAAAACATAATCTCCCAAGTGGGGTGATTACAGTCACTAAAGCCAATTCCCTAGAAATTCTCTAAATTGTTGTAAATTGTAAGCAGTTAGCCATCCAAGCTCACAGAAGTAGGCATCCATTTTTATGAGTGCCAAAAGTGATTTCAGAGTAATATCTAAAAGATGAATACGCACAAAAACTCCATTAGGAATAAAGAAATACATTCTACTGCACAGCACCGTGATCTGTATGTATTTAATTGTGTAATGAGGTTTTGGTATTGTTCTTATTTGGCAAGAAACATTTCAAAATTTTGTACACACTTAAAATTACAAATAGGTCATATTGAGAAAATTAAACGTTTTGCAGATAGATGTAGAGAACAGTAGAACCCAGGTGTTTCTGTAGTTTAGCTTTTTTTTATGAGTAGTCATTAACATGTTTTCGAGAATGTAGACTGGGTGATGTTAAAACTCAATCTTCTCCATATAATTTGCCAGTTAGTACCAAATTGTCAGCCCTAAACACACACACACACACACACACACACACACACGTAACATTATACAGACTGAGCAAGTTTTCTTTATGTATTTAGGACCGTGTGTGTGTGTGTGTGTGTGTGTGTGTGTGTGTGTGTGTGTGTTTGTGTACAGAGACAGTGTGCTCGATCTATTGGGAGCTCATCAAATCCAGCTGGACCAAGACTGAATGAGCAAATGACCTAACTGGACTTTATGAATGTGACTGCCAGTGGGGACTGACTGAGAGGCCAACGATGATGGCACTGGGACCTATCTCTTCTGCATGTATTGACTATTTGGGAACTTATTCTATATGGATGCACAACTTCTTAGACTGAGATGGAGGGGGGAGGGCCTTGGGCTCCCCATAGGACAGGGTATCCTGCACCATCTTAAGGAAGCAGGGGGAAGACGGTGGGGTAGTGGGGGAGCGGGAGGGCCGGGAACAAGGGGAGTAAATGTAAATTTTGCTTTTAACAATAAAAAAATAAAGAAAGAAAGAAAGAATAATTTTAAAAGTAGCCCTGATTTGAAAGAGTAAGGGGAATATAGGAGGTTTGAAGGTAGGTAAGGAAAAGGAGAAATGTTGCAATATTAGTATAATCTCAAAAACTAAATTAAATATTTTTGAAACATATCAAAATTTAACCCAATTCTTCATATAAACTGATAAAATTCATATAGAGTTATCAAATAACTAATTATAGCTAAAACAATTCTCATGAATAAAAGAAGGGTTAGAGAGATCACCATCATAGATTTCAAGTTGTAGTAATAAAAACAGAATGGCATTAGCACAAAAACAGTTTTTAAAATAGAATATATTTGAAAATTTAGGTACAATTTTATACATTCATACATGTTTTAATTTTAATAAAAACTCCAAATATATACTGAAGAAGACAGAATCATCAACAAATGCTGTCAGTCAACAGGAATAAGAGTTGGAGAATGGAAAGAGATCCACACTTCCTATCTGGCTCACAAATAATCCCCAAATGAACCAAGGATCTCAATATTGAACTTCGTTGATACCCTGAATCTCATAATAGAGAAATTGTTGAAATAATTTCTAGAAAACCATAGCTTTCTGAACAGAAACTTGATAAATTAGCCACTAAAAGAAACAACTAGTGGATGAGATTTCATGAATCTAAAAAATTTTGCACAACAAAGCACACCACCAGCGAGGCAAGGGCACAGCCTAGAGACTGTAAAAAAAAATCTATCAATTATATTTTTGAGAGAGGGTAAGCTTTAGAATACACAGAATATTAAAAAAAACTATTATCAAGAAAACAACTCAATTCTAAAATGTTGTTTAGATTAACTAGAGTTCTCAATAAATGAAATAATGGTTAAGACACGTATATAAATGCAAAGTACATTGAATCTAAGATTACCTTCGGTAAGATTACCATTTTTACTGTGTTGATCCTTCCTATCCAAGAGCATGGAAGATCTTTCCCAAAGTGACTTGAAAGGTCATTATCTCAGTTTTTTTTTTTTTAAGTCATATCTAGTAAGTGACCAATAGCGTGCTACAACTAACTTTAAACTATCAAATTTCCTTCCTTTTAAACATTGTTCATGTATAAATCATCTAGTGTTTTGAATGAAATCCTTCCTAAGATAGAAGTTGGTTGATAGCCCAGAGTATGGTTTTGTTTGAGGTAGTGAGACTAGAACACATGGTGACGTTGAACTAGAAAATCAAGTGAGCAGTTTAAGTGGGTTTTATTGAGACATATTAAAGGAGCATGGAAGATAGTGATGCTGAGGGTGATTTGAACTGTGGGAGCCAAGCTCACAAGATTTCAGAGGAGAAGAATTTTAGAATGTTTCCTAGAAAAATGGAGATGTACTGTTTTGAGATTGCATTGTTTTGCATGAATTCTAATTGGTCTTAATAATAAAAATCCAGAGTCAGATGTTAAGGGGTTAAAAGCTGAATGATCAGAGAAGTAAAGCAGCCAGCCACCAGTTCTTACCTCTAGGAAATCCTCAGACTGAATGGGGTATCCTCTGTCTATAAGTTCTCACGCAGAATGCCCTCTCTAGGAAAGCTCAGACTGAATCCTGAACTCGTTTCCTCCTGCCTTAGATTCTTCTCCTCTCTCCTCTCAGCCTGACTCCTGTCTCCTGTATAGGTGCCCCACTGCTAGGATTAAAGGCATAACCCACCTACACGTGGCTCTGTTTCTTTTAGCTTGGTTTAATCTCATGTAGCTGTGAGTGGCCTTGAATTCAGAGAACTCCATTGGCCTCTGTGTCCTGAGTTCTGGGATTAAAGTTATGTGCCACCACTGCCTAGTTTCTATGATTAACAAGTGTGGCTAGTTCCTCACTCCGATCTTCAGGCATGCTTTATTTGTTAAAGCACAAACAAAATATGACCACAGCACTGCTGGATTTCAGATTTGTTTCATTCTAGTATTTCCTCACTCTATTCCTTTGCCTCACTTTGGAAATGGCAATATATATGTTTTGCCATTGTATCTTGGAAATATGCAATCTGAATTTTGATTTGATTTTACAGGGAACTACAATTAAACCAGGATCCTCAGAAAAAAAGACTTGTAATTTTCACTTTTAAACTTATTAGCCTTGAGTTTCATAGACAATAGGAACTCAAAGTAGAACTGTACGCATTTATACATTATGATATGTTAGGGTAAATAAATAGAATGTGGTGGTTTGAAATTGCTCAAAAATTCTCATATAAAGTGTTAAAACTAGGAACCATGGCAAGAGTGAACTAAATTGTTCAGCGAAGGGAATGTAGCAGGAATGTTTCTGGAACAAGCACTAAACACATCAAATAGAATGAAGAGAGGTGATGCAACTATTTGATCAAAACCAGGATACTTCTTAATGCCTTGGTCTTGGTCCCTGTTTATACTCTCATTTTATACTCTAAAATCTCAAGGTTATGTGTGCAAACAAACAAGATTGCACTGAAGCATTCACAGTAATCCACAAATTGTTAGGGGCACATGATTCATTGTTTGAGATATTTTTTCAGATCATACTTTTCCAGGTAGTATGTAAAGCCATGCTTGACAAATCGGTATGAAATTAGTGATTTATGCGATATATCAATAAATAAGTAGCTAATAATTGTTTTTTTTCTACCTCTTTCATCTTCAGGAATAACAAGACATGGTTTAAGAAACTGACGCCACGTTAGGCGCTATGCTGAGACATTGAGAAGAGTTCCTTGAGTATAAAATCCCACCCACTTAAATTTCTAATTAGTGAAACAAACAAATGTATTTTAATAGATAGAATGTGAAAAGGAAGTGTTACTAAAGTGGTTCCTTTCTTCAAAAGAGTGACCAAAGAGAAATATTTCCCACTTTCAACCACCAAATGACAAAGAAGACAATACTGTTATGGGAATAGAAGGACAGATTATCACCGGAACTAACAGCAGAATTTGGCAGCTTATTTCACACATTTCACCCACAATGCAGACATTTTGAACGCATGAAAAATTTTATGAATCTTATAGATGGTTGTTTAGGTTATGTTATGTGTAGCAATGTCAGTTGTCATTATAAAGTGTCTACAGAAACTACTATATGCCACAGTAAAGAGAAAACACACTTAGTAATGGATAATCCAGAATATTAGTTATGTCAATCAGGAGATGATAATCTAACCAAAGCAGGAAGCTGTTTTGCATGTGTGAAAGCTGGGGGGGGGGGTGCAGGCTAACAAGACAGAGACCCACTGATTCCATCAGATGTTCCAGATGTAAGATTTCAAGTTTTCTTGGTTGGGTTCAGTTCTTGTCTTAATCTGAGCAATACTTACTATGCCTCTACTACCTATTTTAAGGAGATTGTTTATGCTTTGCCATCTGATATTGGAAGTATAAACTACTTTGTGTTTTTATTAATATTTTAAATTTTTTTAAGCATCCAGAAATGAGAGATTAGCTTTAATTTCACAGAGAGTTTTGACTGGTCTTTTCAACAGTCTTAGACCTGTTATGACTGAGTAATTCTCTAATGTGAACTAAATGTAATTTGCATTTTGAGATCACCAGGCTTCTTTAAGATCTTTAGTAAAATACTTTGGTATGAAATTATATGTGTGCATGTCAGATTGATGTGGGATGTCCTTAAGTATATATGGTGCATTTAATGGTTAATGAATAAAGCTGTTTGGACCATGGCTTAGCAGAAAAAAGCCAGGCAGGAAATCAGGAAAGAGACATACAGAGAGAGTATGTGGAGTCAAAGAGATACCATTTAACTGCAGAAGGAGAGAGGAACCAGAACTTTTACCAATAAGTCACAGCCTCGTGGCAATACACAGATTAATAGAAATTGGTTAATTTAAGGAAAGAGCTAGCTAAGAATATGCCTAAGGCGTTGGCCAAACAGTGTTGTAATTTGCTTAGTTTCTCTGTGATTATTCAGGTCTGGTCAGCTGGGAAACATACAAGTAGATTCTAGTTACATAGATTGGCAAGGAGTGGATTTGTGAAGGTTAGATTTCCTTTTACTCTAACTACATTTGGAAAAATCTAGGAGACACATATTTAATGTGTTTGAGTGGGCACTTCAAGTAAGTTCTAAAATCAAGAAAAACTCAGTCTGAAAGTGAGTGACAACATACTACAGGCTGGCAGCCCTGAGTTCTTACGTGTAAGACGCGGGGGCACAGGGAGAAAAAGATAGGGGAGCTAAGCTTGGCAAGAGAATGGAAGCATCAGGTGATGAATGATGATGCTTCCTTTAAACGCAATATGAAAGATTAAAATTATGCCTCTTACATTACTTCCTATTATCATGAACTAGATTCCATATTAACCCAAGAGACAAAGTTCTTGATTTAATTTTGTAAGGCAATTTGTCACAGCAATGAACATTTTTTTAAAAAATCATTCTAAGAGGCCAAGTAGCTACAGAAAAAATGGAGTGGTGCTCTTATTATTGAGTGTTCTTATGGACAGGTATACCAGGAAAAAGTACAAAAGGAGAAAACAGTGTCTAGTGCCTATCACTATGTAAACAACATTTCGGTTTTACAGAGGGGCTTTTTAGCAGGACAAACACAATAAGTCTGAAACATGTACACATACAATGACTTAGAGTGTCCAGATTTTCTAAAAAAAGGTTTCAAAAACTGAGAAATTAGAAGCAGTATCAACCCTGTTCGTTGTGCTGTGTTTTTGTTCTTTCAATGAAGACATAGCCATTATTGGCATAGATTGTCTAAATATTATACATGAAAATTATCAAAAGCATAAAAGATTATTGGTATTCTAGAAAGTTTCTTTCCAGGTTTAGGTTTAGTATAATTACTGAATTTACTTTGAAATATATATTCTCTCTATATATTTATATGTGAAAATCCAGGAATGTTATAAAATGAGATATGTTGTTAAAGTTTTGTTTTTTATGGTACATAAAAGTTAAGGTGCTGATGCTGATTCCACTAAGTAAAATGTGTATTTATTTGAATGTGTTAATTGGATATAACAATTTCTGAAGTTAAAGTTATCTTTAAGTCCCAGAAAAAAAAATGGTCATTAAAATCCATTTCTATGTATTTTCTCATTATTTAAATAAGAAAAAATAATAGGTGTTTCCTCATTTCTTTTTCATATATTTTGAATATATTTGTCAAATAGTTAAAAAAACTTAATATTACTTGTGCTTTCATTACTGGTGTAGCTTCGTCATTTTCTACTTTTCTATGACTTTGAAAATGATCTTGTATAATAGTGGCTCCTTATTATCCAGAAATGTACTAGGAATAGGTGTAATCTCATTATACTCACAACCACTCAGTAGAAAATATGTAATATTCATTTGAATATCTCTGAGAGAGCTGAGCACAGCTGAATGGCTTCATTTTCTCTGCTATAGGATGGTACAATTACATTTATTTTTTAAATGAATATTTCATAAAATTATGCAGTAACAACCAGTTCAAATGCAGTTGCCATTTGCTTAGGAGAAATCTGTGATGAGATAAACCTCCAATTTAGAGAATGGAAATTTAAGGTGCAGCTCATACCAAAGTGAAATTAGGCACAATGGTATTAGTTATCTCAATTTTATATTCACATTTTTATTGCTGTTTCATCCAATTGAACTCAAATATAAATACATCATTAGCCCTTAATAACTTATGTAAGAGTTATAAAATTTATCAAATTTCACAAACTAATAAGCAAAATTTTGTGAGTATTTTTAATAAGTCTGAAACATACATATTTGAAATTTTATGTTCTAATGCAAGTTTTAACTAAATAATGGAAACCTCTTAGCATTATATTAAATCTATACTTACTATTTACTTTCTAAAACATAATTTGTTTTCTTATAGAAAGAGCAATTAAGAATAATTGTGAAAATGTCTTTTGATATGACAATATGCACAAATTGTTTAATTTTGTGAATATTGTAATTTTACAATAAAATACTGTTTCAACATATGAAATACTTATATAATAAAATAATTATTGAAGATATTAGCACACTAAAATACTAAATAAATAACATTTCCAAACTATGTGAAACTTAGATTATTGTCAGATTTTGGAACTTACACTTTTGTTTACAAATACTAAAGTATTGATGGGAACCAAGACAACAACATGATGAGAATCTACACACCCCTTTAAAAATCAAATTTGAAGAACGCATGTTTTATAATCGAATTCCTTAAAATTTCAAGGGAACTGATGGGTCAATAATAGGTAGGCTTTCTGGCATTGCTATTCTAGGAATTATTACAGTGAATACATGATATATACTGGGTAAATTTATCCATTTGTCGCAATCTTAGCCTTGTATTTACTAATATTGCCTACACATGAGCGCTTAGAAACTTCTCCGAATTTCAGGGTTTCATTGCAAAGGTAACTGGATCCTTTCACTCATCAGAATCAAGAGAACTCAAATATGCTTCTGGTCAATGTTTTTACAAGACAGTGATTTCACATAGTTTTATAATAGAATATATTCTAACCGAATTGAGCTATCATTTAATCCATTTAGAAACAATCATACTACTTGCTCAAATTATGAAGTCAAACTTGTCGCAAGGAAGATATGTATTTTAAATACATAGATGCTTCAGTTTTTTTCAGTGCTACTGAGTTGTATTTACTTATATATCTTTAAAACAATTGTTGCATAGTCATTTATATTGATATAGTAACAATCATTGATAATTCAGACTACCAACACCATATAGCTCTTCTTTTCTTTTCTTTCTTTCATTAATTTTATATTCTGGCCACAGGTCCCCTCCCTTCTCTCCTCCTACTCTCTCCCCCAAGTCTTCCTCTGTTTCTGCACTTCCCAGTTTCTATTCATGAACGTGTAGATCTCCCACAGATATCATCAAACCATACCATATCAATAAGACTTAGCAGCTTTCCATGTAGTAAAGCTGGCCCAAATTGACCCAGTATGAAGTATAGAGTCACAAAAGCCAGAGAAAGAGTCTGCTTCTACTGTTAATTGTCGCAAAAAGGACTAAGCCACACAACTTTAAAGTATTTGTAAAGTACCTAGGTCTGTCTCATGCATTGTCACTGGTAGGTTGGCATTTCAATCTCTTTGAGCATCTATGAGACTAGGTTAGTTGATTCTGTGGGTTTCTTGTGGTGTCCTTCACCCACTGTGGCTCGTGCAATCTTTGTTCCCACTGTTCTTCAGGTTCCCTGAGCTCTGCCCAATGGCTGACTGTGGATCTTTGATATGTTTTTTCAGCAGTTGCAGGGTGAAGCTTCTCTGAGGACAACAAGGCAAGGCAGCCATCTATAAGTACAGCAGTTAGTCATCATTATATCGACATTTTTCCTCCAGTCATGTTTGGGTTTATCTTAGGTCTCTGGGTCATCCAGTCTGTGGGTCTTGGTGCTCCAGACGAGGTCAGCGGTGGGCTTGATCTCCTGGTATGGATTTTTGGCTTGACTGGTTATTTGTTGGCCAGTCCTTCAATCTCTAGGTAGAATATATTTCAATAAGAATAAAAATCTTAATTTTTTTACTTTATTTATTCATTTATTTTGAGACAGAGTTTCTCAGTAGTTTTTGGAGGCTGTCTTGGAACTAGATATTGTAGGTCAGGCTGGTTTCAAACTCACAGAGCTCTGCCTGCCTCTGCCTCCTTAGTACTGGGATTAAAGTTGTGCATCACCACTGCCTGACTGTAGTTTTATATATCTTGAGAGTGTTTTTAGTCATCATTTTCAATGGAATAAGAATATCATCAATTATGTATCTTAATCAATGTTCTGTTGCTGTGAAGAGACACCATTATATGGCAGCTCTTATAAAGGATAACATTCAATAGAGCTGGTTTATAGTTCATTGTCACCATGGTAGGAATCGTGGTTGCTCCAGGGAGACATGATGCTAGAGAGGTAGCTTAATGGTTTCACAATCAGTTCTGCAAGCAGCAGGCAAAGAGAGACACTGGATTGGCATGAAACCCAAGACTACCTCCAGTGACACATTATCTCCAACAGGGTCACACCTCAAAATCCCTACCAAGTAGTGCCACTTCCTAATGAATAATCTTTAAACATTTGAGCCTATGGAGCCCATTCTTATTCAAACCATCAAAATATTATTTAGAGATTTTTACAATTTATAACTATTAAAATTATAAATATTTTGCATTTTAATATAGTTACTAGGAATAATAATTTCCGCATATCACCCCTGTAGTTGAACTCTTTCCCCTGGACGTATTGTGACCACTTACATTTTAAAGTTAAAGCAGTTATACTACTTCCATGAAAACTTTACAAGTTTGGCCCCACTAACATCCACTAAGAGTCTTTTTCCATCATGTAGGATAAGAGAAAAAAATTAATGGGTACCAAAGACAGTGATTTGCCCCCATTTTGTACCTTCTTGTTAGCGGTCCATGTTTCTGCAAATAACCACTCATCTATGCTTCTCTAAATCATATCATTTGCTAATTTAAACATGGATGTAATTATGTTTTCACTGTCATTGGTGTCTTCAATAGGATAAATAGATATTTGTGAAAATCTATCTAGAAAATATCATGTTATATCAACAATCATTTTTTCTTTCCTTAGAAATAAGGGCAAGTAATTGTAGGGAATTCATAAGATCTCTGGAGAACATAAAGGATTATATAATTAAAATAGGTAATATAGTTATATCATAAATTATATCTAAAGTTACAGCATAAAAATTCACCATAGACAAAATTATACAAATGGCATTTTATTATCATTGAAGGAATTTCTAAAGATTTCAGTTTGTGGGGCAGGCAGCATTTAAAGAATATGCTGTATTTCTGTGTATTTGAAATAATCAACTCAGCATTATGTCCTCCAGTTCTGTATCTTTTACAATCAATCATAAAAAAATATTGTTTAATAAATGAATACCTATCAAAAAAGATATCATTTTGCATATAAATATAAGTACATAGACATATATATATACATATATGTATGTATTTTTTTGTACTTACTAACATTTTAGCTTCTCACTAAAGAGTTAGTAATTAAAAGCTCATTAATGATCCCAGTTTTTTGAAATGTGACTATCCTAAAATCAAAACAATCTTAACTCATCTCTTGATTTGATTATTTTGGTGGAAGATGATTTTTTTGTTAACTTTTGTCACCAACAATATTTTGGAAGTTTCAGTTCTTGGGAAGCAAGATGTAAGGGAAAAATTTAACTACTCTTCTCTCTTCTCAAAAGGATTTATTTTTGGACACCACATTCTAAATTCTGCATAGTTGATCACTATAGATGTTCATTTTAATTAGCTAAAGAGGCATACATATCCATCCAATGTATGATTTATTTTACAAATCTGCTATTGAAAAATTCTCCTACCCCAGCGCAATACTCAGTATAAATAAAATGCTTAGTGAGCAGAGTTTGTTTAATATTTTCTCATTTTCTAAGTCCTCGAAATTTGTCATACTTCAGCTTAAGTCAATATATAGCTATACCTTAAAATAAAAGTAGTCCCATACATGAAGAGGCAAGCCCCAAGGCAAACTGCTTTGATTTACTGTTCCACCACACAACTGTTCATTTCAGTGTTTGAGTGGGGTTTTTATACTGCTGTTCACTGTTTTCTCTAAAATAGAATTATTTGTGAATGATCTGACACACAAACTATGGGAAAAGATTTTTCTCAGCTGTAGTCCATTTGTTCAGTTCACCTTCACTTTCTAACAAAATCTGTCCTTAATAACTTTGCACATTAGATTTTTGGTTACTGTTCTTGTTTAAAATAGGGACAAGCCATTTTACTTGGTGTGTTTAAAACAGAAAAATGTCAATGATTTAGCAAATGATTATCAACTAATGAGAGATCTGAGACTATAATCAGGTCAGGACATTGTGGCCTGTCAGTACTGTAAGCTTACTAGCAATTCTCAAATGTTATTGGATATCTTTTACATTTGTCTGTTCTTGTCTTTATTCACTAATTTGATCTCCCATATTCTGTTTAAAAAATCTGTTCTCTAATCAAATTCTTATCTAACTTTCCAACCTTGGTGGAAACAAACTACTTGTGTGTTGTTGACTAAATTTTTTTAATTTATAATATGACTATTGTCACATACCCCACTCTTCTAAAATAACTTTTGCATTTTTCACAAATATCACAACAAATTGCTCTCATTGCTTTTTGTTTTCAACTTGCTGAAAATTTCTATTCACATAAAAAGTTTGACTCCAAATTTATAGTGTAAATTTTTAGTGAAAATTGTCACACTCTTAAGAGAACTTCTAAAAAATGAAGTCATGACTCATCCTTATATCTACTCACTCACCCAATCTTTGCTTCCTTTGTAAGAAATTAGATGATAGGTTGCTTTATCTCATTTTTCATGAAAATGACATAAAACTTATTTACCCTGGATACCATCAATTTTATTATCTAAGTGGCAACTCTTTGTGTATATAGATGTTTCTTGTTGGCCATACTATGCTTCAGAAATGTGTTTTCTCTGTTGTCCTTTTGAGTTATTGCTTTTTTTATTGTTAAAAGAGAAATTTACAATACTCCCCTTGTCCCGGGCCCTCCCGCTCCCCCACTACCCCTCATCCCTCCCCCTGCTTCCTAAAGAGGGGACAGATACCCTGACATGTGGGAAGCCCAAGGCCCTCCCCCCTTCATCCCGGCCTAAGAAGGTGTGCATACATATAGA
>JAQHUG010000242.1:693043-705803 GCA_028555095.1 Dicrostonyx torquatus
TCTCTGTAGCTTTGGAGCCTGTCCTGGATCTAGCTCTGTAGACCAGGCTGGTCGCGAACTCACAAAGATCCGCCTGTCTCTGCCTCCCAAGTGCTGGGCTTAAAGGCGTGCGCCACCACCACCCGGCCCATAAAGTATTTTTTATAAAGATGCAGTAGCATTTTGCCTTTGTTCTGAGAACACAGGTGAGGTTGAATTACAATGTAGGTAACTAGTTTATGAGGCAAAGCCATTTTAAAACACGTTTAAATTCAATATATGTCATGGCTCCTGATCACTGGTTTCCCTGAGATCTTTAGTTGCAAAACGGAAAAAGAGGAAAACAAATAATTATCATGTTTAGAAAGGTCTGTGTGAGAAATCAAAGCGAGTCCTGATAACAAAGCATCTGAAATTGTTAAAGTGTTCAGCAATTTTTATAGAGATATCTAAAACTCTTCATTGGGGCAATACAAAGCTTCTTTATATGAAAGACCCCAACTCTTCATTCTGAAAATATAAATTTATTCTAATTGAAATACCTGACGAAGATATCACTGAATGTTTTACCTGAACAATAATTAACTGTCTGGGAAAATAGTTTCCCAGGGAAACCACACAAAGGCAAATATAGTTGTATTTCAGGGGGCAGGCTATATTACAAGGTGATAGAAGAATTTGGTTGTGTCTCACATGGTTCTGGCATCTGTATTTGTACAAATAAAAAATGCATGGCTATAGTGAGCTTGAGGGACCAGGGAATGCTTGTTGGGGCAAGAGTCTCTGCAGAATTCCTCAACTTATGTATCTCTCTATTGCAAAATAGACTTCACTTTCCTAACTTTATAAAATGACCTAATTTCAATAGCAAGATCTGCAATGTTGGGATACCAAGAACATGAGATATACATAGAGGAAAGCAGGACTGTGGCTATCACAAAAGTTGGATTATGTGTATTGCATGTAGGCGAGCTGAAGAGATAGCACATACATGTCATTAGAAGCCTAGAATATCTTGCTATATATACCTTCTTCCAGTTTAGTATTAAAAGATTTGATGTTCTCCTGGCAGAATTTTTGTCATAATTTAGATCTACTTATGTTTATAACAATTAGTGCTTGCTACAAATAAAAGTCAGTGAAATGTAGGGAGTCATGCTATAACTAATGCCTGGGCCATCAAAAATAAAAATGTCAGAAAATGAAAGGTACACATTATCGGATCTCAATAAAATACCAAATAATATTAGATGATAAACTACATAATATCTGTAGAAAAACTATGATATAAAGAAAAAGCATATCATTAATAGTTGTTGGTCTACTTGATCTTCTTTTGATTAATTTTAGTAAAAGAATACAATGAGACCTATATCGATCTCCATGCACAAGACTCAAGTCCAAATGGATCAAAAATGGTCAAACATAAATACAGACATATTGAACCTCAAGGAATAGAAAGTGAGATGTAGCCTTGAATGCACGAAAAATAGGAAACCACTTCTTAAATATAACACCAGTAACACACATACTGAGAGCAACAATACATAGATGGGACCTCCTGAAACTGAGAATCTTCTGTAAAGCAAAGGACACAGTCAATAAGATAAAATGGCAGCCTACAGAATGAGAAAAATACCTTCATCAACCCTACATCAGACAAAGGAAAAATCTCCAAAATATATAAAATATGGAAAAAATTACACATCCAAATGCAAAATAGTGCAATTAAAAAATAGGGCACAAAAAAATCTTAAGGAATTGCTCGACATCCTTAGCCATCAGGGGAATTCAAATCAAAATGAATCTGAGATATCATATTACACCAGTCAGAATGACTAACATCAAAAACACCCATGATGGATTATGCTGTAGAGGATGTAGAGTTAAGGGGAACACTCCTTTGTTGATAGTAGAAGTACAAACTTGTAAAGCTAATTTGGAAATCAGTATAGCAGTTTCTCTGAAAACTGGTAATCCATCTACATGAAGATCCATCAATACCAGCCTTGAGCATACACCCAAAGAATGTACATTCATACCACCAGGATAATTGCTCTACTGTGTTCATCACAGCATTATTCATAATAGCCAGAACCTGGAAACAACCTAGATGCCCCTCAAAGAATTGATAAAAATACTTGGTACATTTACACAATGGAGTATTACTCAGTTGTAAAAACCATTGACATCAAGAAATTTGCAGGCAAATGGATAAAGCTAGAAAAAAAATCATTCTGAGTGAGGTAATCCAAGCCCAGAAAGACAAACATGGAATGTACTCACTCATAAGTGAATATTAGATATAAAGCAAAGGAAAACTAGGCAATAGTCCACAACCCCAGACAAGCTAAGTAACAGGGAGACTCCTAAGAGAGACATATGTAAACTTTCCTTGAAAAGTGAAATAGACAAGCTCTCCTTAGTTAATTGGCAGCATTTGGGGTGGGGTAGAAAAAGCAGAGGGGAGAAGAGGGAAGAAGAGGGGAGAACAGGAGGATGAGGAGGAAAGGGATGAGGGTGAAGAGAATATGAGGGAATGGGATGGTTGAGATAGAGGAAGGACAGACAGGGAGAACAAGAAAAGAGATATCTTGATATAGGGAATCATTATGGGGCTAGAAAGCCTGGCACTAGAGAAATTCCCAGGAATCCAAAAGCTTGACCCCAGCGAAGATACTAGGCAATAGTGGAGAAGGTGCTAGAACTGGCCTTCTCCTGTAATCAGATTGACGACTGCCTTAATTGTAATCAAACAACTTTAATCCAGCAACTGGTGGAAGCAGGAGCAGAGTGTTGCATTCAATCACTGGATCGAGCTCCCAGAATACATTAGAAAACAGGGATAAGCAATAATATGAGGAAAGAGGTCAAGACTATGTTGAGGATACGCATAGAAACAGCTGACCTGAGCTAATGGAAGCTCACAGACTCCAGGATGATAGTGGAGGGATTTGCATAGGACTGAACTAGGACCTCTGAATGTGGGTTACAGTTGTGTGGCTTGGCCAATCTGTGGAGCCACTGGCAGTCGTTGCGGGATTTATTCCTAGTACATGGACTGGCATGTTAGGGCCCATTCTCTGTTAAGGGACACTTTGTTCAGCCTAGATACATGAGGTCAGGCCTCAGTCCTGCCTAAAAGTGGTGTGCTCTACTTTGTTGACTCCCCATGGGAGGCCTTATCCTTGCTGAGGAGTGGATCAGAGGTGGAGTCCAAGAAATGTTGTGTAAGTGGGAGGAGGGTAGTGAGTGGGAACGGGGATAGTATGCAAAATGAAAATGATCACTTTAATAAAATAAAATAAAAATAAAAGGTGTTAGTTGGACAAGTAACCAAAAGAACAAAAGATTTGAATCTATCATCATTCACTCTTTTTTTCCCCCCTTTGGCTTTTCAAGGTATGATTTCCTCTGTGTACCTTTAGAGTCTGTCCTGGAACTTGCTCTGTCGACCAGACTGTCTTCATATTCACAGAGATCCTCCTGCCTCTGTCTCCTTAGTGCTGGGATTTAAGGCGTGCGCCACCACTGTCTGGCAACTATCAACATTCTTGTTGAGGGAAACATTTAAGTGGGAAAAAAATTATCAGATTCTGCATTCGTTAAGTGAAATTTTAGTGTAAGAATTATAAGGGGAAGAAAAACTAAATATGAATGTTAAACACACTGCTAATGACTGCTGCAAATTTGTGTAGGAAGAAAAAGAGATAGTTTTATATAAATGTAGAAAGCAAGGACATTGTTACAGTTTGTCCTCATACCAAGTTCTGAGAAATAAGGTAAAATTCTCCATTCTCACAATAGAAAATAAAGCTGTTGGAGCTGAGCCAGATTCAGTGTTCAGTAATTAGAGGCAAGTAAAAACGTGTAGAGCACAATGAATTTGTTAAGTTTGGAGTAACAATAGCAGAAGGCGTGCTAGGAGAATTGAGAGATTGGGAAATTAAATATTGCTGTGTTTCTACATTTTCTTAAGTCCCTATTACTGAATCCCCACAAAGCAATCACACACCAGCGTCCAAACTGGAGATCTGGCCTATTCTTGAATATGAAAACAGTAATAATTCTACATTACTATGTTCTGTACCAAGAAATCAGAGAACAGAAAGCCATTTTTCTGTTAGAATACATTATAGTTTCATCCACTTAGCCACAAAAGCATAGACACTTTTGTTAATCCACAATGGATTAATAATGAGGAGTCTTAATCAGGGATTCTTATTACCATAGTTAGACAAATTGGAAATTCTATGAATTTCTGATGTTCAAGACTCCTGAGCAGAATGTTACTTTACTGCATAAAGAAAAAAATTGGCAAAATTCCATCGCTGTGGACTGTGAAACCTCTAAGGGTCAAATATTTGCTATTCCTTAGTGCTCAATTGTTGAGGCATCCCAGTTCCATCTGTTTGTATTTGCCATCAAAATTTTCTTGAGTATTTTGTATATTAAAGGAAGTGCTAATTGATTCCACTCCTCTGAGCAAGGAAACATTTCCTTATGCATCACAGAGGCCTAGAAATACTGCCTGGAGAGGAGAGTGGATTATTCCATCTTCAAACTAATTCATGAAAATATTAACAGGGTAATTATCTTAATAGAGATTCATTTTCTCACGGGTGATTATGTGGGTTTATTTTAAATAAAAAGTATGAAACGTCACGGCAGATTTGATCTAGTCAAATGGAATCAGAATGCTTCACCAGAAATTATCTTCCAATTTTATTTAAATTTTCTGGATAAGGAGACACTGATGTTTCTTTGGTTGATGAGCCCTTATTTGTTTAGAAATGAGCAATGGCACCCCCACAGGGTCACAGCACTTCCTTTATCAGAAGCAGCCTTTAGGCCACCGTTTGCAGTCAGTGAATATTTGTATTAGTAGCAATTTCACCAGACAGTAATTATCTTATCACAGAGAAAAAGGTTAAAAAGAAGCTTCTCCATTGGACACCTACTGTGTGGATAATTAAGTAGCTCCATGGCTTCTTTCTTTACTGTTTTCAATAATACTTAAATACTAGGGAACCGAGCTATAATCAGACATGATTTGATGAGACATAGAAAAAGACAGAGAAAAAAAAAGACTTTCAATCCTAGTTTTACTTGCTAAATTACTTAATTTGATAGACAATGGTTGCTATTTTAATGATATCTTCTAGTTACTCATTGTTCTTCACTCAACAACCATTATGTACAAACATTAAATTGCAACTTGTGATATTCATGAAAATATATTAGGATATCTACAGCATTTTTCCTTTTAAAATTTTGTTGAAAGTTATCTGTGAGTATAATTCTTAAAGACAATTTAATTTTGACATGTCTAGATGCTGTTTAAAAAATTATTGTGTAAATTTGAAGAAAGGACTTCTCTGTGCTAATTCATCTCTTGAACCGACTGTGCCAAATAAGTCTAAGCACTTTCTCATGTGAAGTTACTAAATATTATTTAGAAAATAGTAAAATTGGGTTGTCATAGTAAGCTTTTATTTATCAAAATTTTAGTGTGGGCTTTTAAATGCAGTTAAAAATATTAATAATATTAATAAAATATTGATTTTAAATCTGAGCTCAAAAGTATTTTAAAATAATGCTTTGGTAACTTAGTAAATTCAAAAAATGTTAATAGTACTTTTACCTTATATGGATCTATATTACTCATAATGATTTAAATTCTATCCAGAGGTAAAACAAACATATGCTATAAATCCTTCTCTCTCTCTTAAGATCTCACTTCAAAACACCTAAGATTCTAGAATCTTAGAACATCAAGTAAATACAGGTAATCCTCACTTAGTATTGATCAATTCAGAGAAATTTTGAGTAGCCATTATTTCTTTGTAATAACTCTAAATATGAAGTTAGCATTTAAATTTTTATAACTAATGGAACTGATTCAACACAAAATTTAAGGTCCCATTAAATGGAAAATAAATATTTACCTGCATCACACAAACATACAGTAACCTCCCTATTAGCTTCTTCAAATGTAAAATTCATATAATTTTAGCCTATGTTATTTACAAGTCACAACTCAGAGAACTAATATGTACAAATCTCAGTATTTCACAAAGTCCTTTTCATGGCAGTTTGAGTGAGGACTCAAGCTGCAGCTTGCATATTAAAACTGCTGAGTATAAAATACACTTAGCATGCATGCCTATGATGTTTGTCTGAAAAGTTTTAGGAGATAGGGATTTAAATAAAAATCACCTAATCAAAACTAGAACAAGGGGATTATAATAAAGTAAAGAAACAATGAACTAAATTTAAAAAGTGGTGAAATGTAAAATTGGAGAAAATATTTACTCTGAGAAAGAAATAGTATTCCAAATATTCAAGGAATTCAAACAGAAGAAAACCAAATATTATTATTAGGAAACACTGACAATTTATACTATGGAAACTATACAATCCTGTTTCTTCATTGAAGAAGATGTATACCCAGTTTGCATTTGAAAACTCAGGAATGGATCAGTTAATCTGCAAGACCAAGTCTCACTTAAGTCCTCTTGATTCCTACTTTTGTTTTAGGCTATTTCTCGCTTGACCATTGTTCCTTGGTCAATGAAACCCATCTTAGGTAACCACTGTGCCAACTCTACTGTCTGTCTACTCTTGACTCTTACATAACTTATATTTATCTCACTTAGACCCTTATCCTTATTATATATTCTGACTCAGCAGAACCCATTTTTAGGAAACAGGCTATAAGCATTTTGTAAACAGTTTCTATGAAAAAGTGTCTTAAGCTTTACCATACACACAGGATTTAGTTATTTATCATCAGGAAACTTTGTTGTTTCATTTTTTGCTGTTAAATATTACTAAATTATTGACTGATGACTGAATCTAGAATTTTGAACCAAAACTGGCAAATGAATCTTGTCTTGTGAGAACCATGAATCTGCCAGTCCTGATGTTTTTGGAGGCCTCCACACTACAGGTAGGAGGTTAATATCACCATAGAAGCTTCTTTTTGCAGAACCAGAGACCTTTACAGGAAGAAAAACTAGTCAAAATTCAGAGAATAACTGAACTTGGCTTGCCCAACCCCAGATTTTCTATCTACAACCCAATCCCCATGACTAAAGTTCAGAGAACATCACTAAATAGGGTTTGGGGAGATTTTAAAAACTAAAGAACCAAGATGGCTTCAAAATATTACAGTTAAGCTGTTCCCATGGAATTTTAACGGTATGGTTGCCTAAATAAGACCTGAATAAAGACTATACCAATTGACATTCCAACATAGATGGGGTGTTCTCACACATCCTCTCTCATAGGTGAAGAGCTACAAGGAATCAATGGCATCTGAGAGAAGACTACATATAGCTTCTCCAGGGATAATCTACCTCAATTCACATTCAAACTCAAGTGTTCAGAACTAAGGAGCATGACAGAGCTGATTGTTGGCAGTGGTGCTGGCAAATTGTCTTTGAGGACAAGAGAGGGAGAGTTGGTCCCACCTCCATTCTCTGCCATGTAAGAGCATAGGCAAGGATAAGACACCCTCCCTGATTTGCCCTCCCTCTGGCAAGCCAGAGAGCTGGCTCAGCCCCTCACAAACTGCAATACTAAAGAGAATAGGCCCTGTACCTCACCTAGGCAGTACCATTGATCTGACTTTGTCTACATGGGTACCTGTGAAGATGCTGGCCCTGAGAATGATAGTGTGGGTGCTCTCCTCATATTTATAGGGTGGTGTGAATGAGGGAAGATATCATTCCCCCACCCGCTCACCATCTATGACAGGTGGCATAGGTGTCCCTGACTGGTGAGCTGTCCCAGAATCTCACCAGCTACAGCACTAGGGAGAATAAGCCCTATGTGTCACCTGGGCAACATAGTAGAGGTTACTCTGCTGCCAATGTCATGGGTGAGCCAGCCATGAGGGCATGAGTGTGGCAAGGCAAGTCCCATTATATATGTCATGAGGCAGTGGGAAAGTGTCCCCATCTATGTGCCTCAACCCTAGCAACCTGTGTGGCAGGCAGGAGAGCAGAATTCTTGATCCTGAGTGTGGAGGGGCTACTCCTACCACTTACTGGATGCAACACCCAGAAGAGTGGACCCTGTATCTCACCTTGGTACAATTGTCTGACCCAGTTGGCGGGGGAAAAGGTAAACCAACCTTGAGTTCCTGAGAGTGGGAGAGCTAGCCTAGCACCTCTATTCAGCCATCTGGTGGCAAGGAAAGGATGTCTTTCACCCTCACCATTTGTCTGTCACTGCAGGAGAGTTAACTGACCTGACCCTCATCAGATGTGTGGCATTCAGGAGAGCAGGTCCTTCGCCTCACTTGCGCAACACAGTAAAGATGACCTAGTTGACAAGGGAGGGTGAAAGGACGGAGATTGAGATGCATGATGTGATAGCCACAAAATTTTAAAATTTAAAAAATTAAATTGGATAAAAATGAACATAATTGATCTCATCGAAAGTGATGGTAATATAGTTCTCAAACTTTGGGTCACAAACTCTTTGGTGGAGTCAAATGACTCTTTGACAGGAGATGCATATCAGGTATTCTGAATATCTTATATTTACACTACAGTTCAAAAATTATAGGTATGAAGTAGCAATGAACAAATTTTATGGTTGGGGGTAACCAGAACATGAGGAAATTCGTTAAAGATTTGGAACATTAAGAAGGTTGGGAACCACTGAGGCAGAATGAAAATTGAGAGACTAAAGAATGGAGAATTTGAGAAAATGAAACGTCAGCCAATTGGTGTTGTGTTAGAATTAGGTAGGATCAATGAATTCTAATATACTCTTATACAGTAAAGAGACTGCAGATTATAATAACATATAGTGCACTTCAATAGCTTAAAATGAATAATTTTTGTAAATGTTTACCAGTACTTGTGCCATGATTAAGAATTATTAAGAAAAAGGGGTGGAGAAATATTACAAAAGCCAGTTAGTAGACTTCGGCAGGGAAAAACTAAGTTCCTAATAATGACAGGACCTTTGTATACATGAACACACACTGGTTGTGGCTGCATGCACAAAGCACGTAAAAGATCAAGTCAGCCAAAAAATCCCAACACGAAGAATGAAGATACATGACATACAACCTCTACAGAGAAGTTACTGCTATGTCTGCGTTCCTTCAAGTATTTAAGTTTTGTCCATGCTTCAACACAATTTAAAATTCTTATCTTAATCATAGACCATTTATCATAGTTCCATGAGCTTTCCTCATTACTGTAGTACCCAGAGAAAGAGAAAGAGAAAAGGGGAAGATGAAGACAGAGGGGAAAATATATTCTCATGAGAAAAATAGTACAGAAATTGAAGTTGACATTATCAGAGACACACACAAATACACAAATACACAAACAGACATACACAGGAAAGAACAAGGATGAATGATAGGTAAATGATTTGGCAATAGATATACCAAAAGACCAATAGAACCAGGTAGCTGAAAGAATGCAAAAACTTATACAGTGGTTATATCACTATTATTTTTACAAATTATATATATATATATATATATATATATATATATTCCTTAAGTAATATTGTTCAGCTACTGAGAAATTATTTTGAGTAAAACTGGAAGTTACAAGAGAAGGTAGTAAGACTACAAAGTTTTACTAATTTACCTTCTATATAAAATTTAAACTTATGTTTAATGGCACTAATTAAAGTCTTCCCTATTTATAAGCCTTAGCCATGCGATAGTAATTAGCATGGAGGTGTTTTTCACTCTTGTCCTAATACAGGCTTCCTTTTAACCTTCCTCAGAGGTCTCACTATTTTTTGCTTCACTGCTTTGCTGTATTGAACATTACACAACACGGCAAGCAATTATGTATGATTGTGTTGGAAATTAAATCAGCAAAAGTGCATTAATGGTCAGGTTTAAATACATAAGCAACAAAATTGAAGTAAAGGTTGCAGTTCTATATTTAACTTTTCATATTGTGCTTGGGTATTAAAGAGTGTAAAATGTGTTAAATCATTCAGGCTTTGAAGAACATTAAAACGTTTCTTCACAGTGGATTTATTTGGTGGTAGGATTTAAAGTCCTGCCAGAAAATATCAATATTATCCTTATTTATTAGCACAGGCAGAGTGAGTTTCTATTTGTTGTTCTCATGTTGGCAAACGGGGGCTACATTTCAATGATGGAGTTCTAGAACATACACAGTGTGTGGTAGAGTATTAGTTTACAAGCTGTGGAATTATTCAAGCTACTATTCGGTGAACTGTTCGATATTCTTTTCCTTTAAAGAACAGTTCCAAGAAAAGCATTCTGATTGGTGAAAATAAACCATGGTATGATCCTTACTCATGAGAATTCCCTTTGGCAGATAACATTTCGTGAAAGAATTAACCAGTCATATATTTAAAGCACTGTACCTTTGACTTGGAAATATCAATGATATATTTTCTCCACTAGCATAGAAAATAATATTTCTTCTTTATTTTCTCTTCAAACTTTTCACATTCACACTTCTGTTGTTTGTTAGCAGGAGGATAATTTTTTTTTTTTTTTGGAGAGGGGAAAGATTGGTTTTGTTTTTGTTTGAGGTGCCTGTTTGTTTTGGATTTTTCCTGTTTATTTTGTTTGACACAACATCTCACTCTGTAGTCCACCTTGGCCAGGAAATTGCTGTCTGGACCACACTTGTCCTTGGGTCTGCCTCCCAAGTGCTTGCTTTGGCATGATTCACCATGCAAATCAACAGCTCATGCCTTCAGAGCACATGACAATTAAACCTAATTCAGAAAATTGAAACAATTGGAAGAGAATTTGCATAATCCCCATCTCTGCAGAGTCATCTCCATCTGTTTCTGTCACCTTAATATTAGTTGTGTTAAATTATAAAAAAATACATTGACTTTTTGTTAGCATACAATCTTTCCTTTTGTAGAAGATAACCAGGAAAGATTTTAATGTTTTCTCCTTTGTGAAATGATGATTTCATTTTACTGTTTTCTAATTCAATCAGTCCACAATGTTCAAATTCACTCAGAAGAATAAAATGTGTTTGGTGTGGTCTGGCCTACTTCAAATACTTTTTAGTTTGTTTATTTTTTGAATTTCATTTCATATTCCAATCACAGTTCTCCATCTAACCCCTCCTACCGCCCCACCTCCACTTTCCCAGCAGCCTGGCTCTCAGTCATTTGTCCCAAAAGTAAGGGTTCTGATGCCAAGGATACATAAGGATGACTCCAGCTAAGACTCCTAGCAATAGTGGAGAAGGTGCCTGAACTGGCCTTGCCCTGTAATCAGGGTGATGAATACCCCTACTATTATTATAGAGCCCTCACCCAGTAGCTGAAGGAAACAGAGGCAGAGATCCAGAACCTATCTTCATAATTAGTTATGTGACAAACTCTCCATTTTTCTCCTCTCTAACCTATCAGAAAAACTATATCTCACATAATTCTTTTGATTTAAATGGCATACTCCCATATGGCAGCACACTTGAATATGTCCCATCTGAATTTTGTGCAACAGTGAATTCTAAAAAAATTGCATGTTTCAGTTTTATAACAGGATTCTAATGTAATATATAAAATATGCTACAACATATCAATCATTAAAATGATTGACAACTTCAGTTATTTAATTCCAAGACTTGTCACAAGTTTAAAATATCAGGAATGTGGGGCTGAGGTAAATTGTTGAGCTTTTCTAATACTTTGGCTCTTACAAAGGACCCTGCTTTAATTACCAGCACTCACCAGGTAGCTAGCAACTACACCATCAGTTCGACGGGATTTAACACCATCTTCTGGGTTCAAAGTCTCTGCATGTAGATGGTGTACACACAGACAAAACACTGGTAAGTATAATTATATTAATTGAAATCTAAAACAAATATCTTAACAAACCGGCAATCAAACAAACAAAACACTCAGAATAACAACAACAACAACAAAACTAAACAAAGCAGGAAACCCACATCTGGGCTCCTATGTTCACTGCTGGTTGAATATTGCCCAGGTATAGCTGTGGTAAAGACTCAGTTTTCTTGTACCCAGAAAGAACATGTATCAGGAGAATGATTTAAACTACATTAAATGCCTGACTGGTTTCTTTGCCATTTTCAACTGTTCTAATGAAAAGGCAGAATTTTTTTAACCAGGAAATTACTGCTTTTTCTAAAATTACTAGTAGAAAAATTGACATAAGAGACCAACTGCCACTGGAATGAAACAAATATACTATAACTTCAACTATGTATATATTTGAGAAGCAAATCTAACCTTTTGTTCCATGGCAACCTTGTATTCTGGATATTGGACCCAAGACCTTTCTTACAACTATCTTGTGGTTAAAACTTCCTATAATTGTGTATAAACCCATTCATGTCCTAATGATGCATTCTCTGTCACACCACAATTGTTTCCTTGCAATTACTCAGTCCACAAACAAGTGCTCACAAATTACAACAGAACAATTAAGAGTTTATGTAAATATCTCAATGTAACCCTTGAAAGAACTAAAACCATGGATTTTCCAATTTTCAATACCCTTTCTTAAAGATGGCTTCTTTTGACACAGTGGGAAATATTAGAGCTTTTAAATCTATGTTATAGGGCCAGGAGAAATTACTCAGTGGTTAAGAACAATTGAGGTCCAAGGTAGGCTTTGTTCCCACTACCTACAGGCTGCTCATAACCATCCTTAACTCTAGTTCCACCAGACAGTACACGCTCTTCTGATCTCTGTGGGGAAAAAGGCACACATGGAGTGCTAAGACACATATGTAAAACATGCATATATATCAAATAAATAAATTTA
>JAQHUG010000242.1:706953-721830 GCA_028555095.1 Dicrostonyx torquatus
TTTTTTAAAAGAATTTTTGTTTTGTTTTGTTTTTTGAGACAGGGTTTCTCTGTAGATTTGGAGCCTGTTCCGGAAATAGCACTTGTAGACCAGGTTGGCCTCAAACTCACAGGGATCTGCCTGCCTCTGTCTCCCCATTGCTGCTATTTAAGGTGTGCACCACCACCGCCTGGCTAAAAAAAATTTATTTTTAATTGAAAAGGAAGTTTTACCATACACTATTTTCTGATTATGGCTCTCCTGCCACCCGATCCACCCAGATCACTCCTCATTTCTGCCAATTCAAATCCACTCTTTTCATCTCTCTCTCTTTAGAAAGAAATAAAGAAGCATTTGAAAATAATAATAATGAAATCAACTAAGATAAAACAAAAACTATCATGAATAGTACGTAAAAACAAATAAAAGCAAAATGTCAAAAAAGTATAAGAAAATCTTATAGATAGACACACATGTTCACAAAATATAAGTTCTAAGGAAACATAAAATCAGAAAATTATAGCATGTACTCATAGGTCCTATACAGTAAAATGAAAGAAGACGCAGAAAGAGGAAGAGGAGAAGGAAAAAACAGAGAAGAGGAAAGAGAAAATCCTGACTATATTTCTCTTTAGACAATGAACCTTCAAATTTGTGAATGTTTTTAGTTTCTCTTGGCCATCTACTACAGGACATGAGATTTCTCTCAAGTATAGGATTCTCTTAAGTATAGTTTGTATACCCAGTGATATTTTGTAGGAGAAAAACAATTTTTCTTTGGTGAGGGGTTAGGAGACAGATTCTTGGTTAAGGCTGGAACATGTGTCCATATTTTTCAGCACTAGGACCCTATATGACTTAAACCTGTGCAGACCCCATAAATGCAACTTCAGTATTTGTGAGTTTGTGTGTCAGCTTAGGGTTTTGTTGGAAAGCCTTGTTTTTGTTTGTTGGTTTGGTTTTTGGTGTCCTCCATCAACTATGCTTCTAACAATCTTTTCATCTCTTTTATCGTTCCATTTCTTTTTCTTTGCCTGAACCCTGGGGGAGGAATTTGATGGAGACATTCCATTTAGAGATTAGTGTTCCAAGGTCTCTTACCCTCCATATTTTCATCTGTGGGTCCCTGTATTTGTTCACAGCTGTTACAGGAGGAAGCTTCTCTAGTGAGGCTTGAGAAATACACTGGTCTATAACTACATCAGAGAGTCAGGAGGAGTCATTTTATATAACGTTTTATTAACAGAGCAGTAGAATTTGGTTTTCCTCTAGATAGCTGTCCTATCTGTCTCAGTTTGTTGGTCACCCAGCAGCACTATAGATGGGCTGACGAGTTGTAACCCTTAAAGTGGGTTTTAAGTATAGTCACATTTGGTTTAGTTATTACCACAAAGTATGTAACTTTGTATTAGTATAATTTACATGGTGAACATTATCGTAGATTGAAGCACTTCTTCCTTGGTTAGAGGTTCTCCTTTGGTAGAATTCAGAGGACCTTACAGTATCTTACTATAGTCAGAAGGGGAGAAGTTTCTAGGCAAACACCAGCTTGACTATTCCATGTTCAGTGAGCTGTAGAGATCTTATCTGAAAATATGATACTTTTACACAATGGAACATTATTCAGCAGTTAAAAAATAATGAAATTCACAGTTAAACAGATAGAGACAGAAAAAGAAATCATTCTGACTGAGGTAAACCAGAAACCAAAAGACAAATATTAAATTATTCACTTATATGTGAAAGCTAACTATTATATCTTCTATAACCAGGCTATGGTCCATGTAAATATGGAGGTCAAAAAAAGAGAAAGAGCTGAAAGAGACGGTTTGAATCTTCTTAGGAAGGGGAAATATAATAAATACTCATGAACAGACTAGAGAGGTTATTGGAGGGGTGAAGGATCAAATAGGAAGGGGGAGCACAGAAGGGAATGAAAAATAGAATACAGGAAGGGACAGGTACAATAAGAGTCAATAGAGGAGGCCTATGGCAACCTTACACAGCAGAAGTTTTCTAAAATACATAGATACATGAAGGTCATTCAAACTTAGTCACAAAACAACAATGGAATAGGATTCCCGACTTAGAATATTTAATCACCAAGTGAAGCTTCTGTCCTGGGAATGGGTTCCATCTAAGCAAGTTGTTGGCCAAAGGACACCACAGGAAATCCCAAACAATATAGGCCATTGGCTACTCTCTACAGACTGATACTAAGACACTCTTGTTGAAAACAAAAGCTATAAAACTCGTTACTTATGCATTTTAATAAGTTAATATTATCTTTCATATATCATAACATAGGAATTTTTGCAAAAATAACTCTGCTTAGTAGCAATAATGTCTCAATGACATTCCACTCAAGGTTCTTCTAAAGTTAGAAAAAATGTATGTACTTAATTGGTCATTTTTTAGAGATTATAAAAGTCTGAATTGAAAAGTTATTTTTTTCCATAACACTTACTTTGGTTTGCTCATTAAATTTATCTAGTAGGATGACACTATTGAATCAAGTAATTTCTTATATTAACAAGATATCTATTTGTGTAAATATTTCAGAAAATATTAATCTTCAATTTTAATCTGTCAAAGATACTTTATGTGATAGTTATTGAAGTAAATAGCCATAACTTTTAAGCAATTTTTTAAACTTTATTTTTATACTGTTTTTGACTTTCTCAATTTTATTTCGTCTTTGAAAAAAAGAAAAATTCTACAATTAAAAGTAAGGATTTGACTGATGTGTCCAAGTCTTATCCTTACTTTTAATTGTAGCATTTTTTAGTGGTGTTTAAATCATAGATTTCTTAACATTTAATTTTTGCAATTACTTCAATTATTTAATTTGTTCATTTTTCTTTCACTTGCTATCAAAGAATATATCTCACTTATGGTGAGAGATTTGAGAATTTAATGTGACAAGAAGTTTTAGTTTTTAGTATACTGTTTTTAATGCTTAAGCTCAAAATTGTTATCTAATTTTAAAATAAAGGAACCACAGTTAGAAAGATGGTGTTTAGAATACTAAAACACTCTTATTTTAGGCTACCTAAGTCATATGTTAAAGGCCTATACTATTGAAAATCAAAATAAAAGAGAGAGGGATGGAAGAAGAGAAAGTGGGGGAAAGAAAACATTTATTTTAGTATAAGAAGCAGAACATACTTTCTTTTGTGAGTGAAAGATGATTTCTTTGGGCAACAACTCTACTTTATGAAACTTTGGAGTCATGTCTGTTTTAATAAAATAGCTTCATGATATTTTGAATGTTGACCATTTTAAGTGAATTTACACTAGAGGCCACAAAAAGTTAAATTATTTCTTTTATAAATTGTATTTCTAATATGTTTATTTGACTAACATGACTGGGTTTTAAAAAACATATTCTTAATTGCTATATGTGGTACAGATGCATGTGTGCATGCATGTTTGCATATGTGGGTGGAATCAGGTATCTTCTTCAATCTCTCTCCACTTTATTTACTGATGCAGCATCTCTTGCTGAACCCAGAGCTCCTGCATACATGAGTATTCTGATTGCCGGTGACGACCATACTGTCTAGCTTTCATGTGAGTGATCAACAACAGCTTCATAATACTGGAGATGTCCCCAGTTCTACATGTAATTTATTTCCTGTATGGAAAGCTAACTAAGAAAGGACTATATAGAGAAACAACAAACAAAAAGAGGCTCTCTTTCAATCCAGAGTCAAATGCCTGTGCTCAAATGATATTTTTTTAAAACAATCTTATTTTACATACCATCCCACTTCTCTCGCCCTCCTGTCTTCCTGCTTCCACCACAGTCTTCCCATCTCATTCCCCCATCAAAGAGGGTGAGGCCTCCCATGGGGAGTCAACAAAATCTGTCTTATCACTTGAGGCAGGAACAACCCCTCACCCCCACCCCCATATCTAGGCTGAGCAAAGTATTCCACCATAAGAAATGGTCCCCAAAGAGCCAGTTCATGCACTAGGGATAAATACTGGTTCCACTGCTCTACAAACTGCCCAAGTCACACAACTGTCACCCACATTCCGATACCCTAGTTCAGTACTAAACAGGTTCCTCAGTTGTCAGTATGGTGTCAGTGAGCTCCAGCTTGCTCAGGCCTGTTCTTGTTGTAAGTTTCCCCATCATGGTCTTGGGTCATTGCTCATAATATCACTCCTCTATCACCAGAGTGCTTAGTTAGCTATGGATCTCTGCATCTGCTTCCATCAGTTACTAGGTGAAGGTTCTATGATGACAATTAAGGCAGTCATCAATCTGATTACAGAGGAAGGGTAGTTTAGGTACCCTCTTCAGCATTCCTTAGATTTTAAGCTGGAGTCATCCTTGTGGATTCCTGGGAATTCCCCTACTGCCAGGTTTCCTTCCAGCCCCATAATGTTTCCCTTGATCAAGATGTCTCTTTCCTTGCTCTCCCTCTTTGTCCTTTCCCATTTTGACCATCCTGTTCCCTCATATTCTCCTTTCCCCTTTCCTTTCCCCTCCCCTGTCACTTCCAGCTCTTGAAAAGATTTGTGTAATAAATTGAAAGCACCGTCTTTCTGAAGGCTGATGAGTTAACACATTTCACAGTAAATACCAGGTTATCACAACTTTTCCTTTTTTGGCATTTGTTGGAGGTGGAAAATTCCAGTAAAAATTCATTTGCAACAAATAATTCAACAAAACAAGGCACATTTAAATTTTATATTTCTTATCTAGAAACGTAGTTTCCTGTCCTAGAATAGTATGCTTAGATTTATTATGTTTCTGTTATGGAAAAAGGTACATATGTTAACACTCATTTGGATTATTTCTTAATAGATATAATTTATTTATTTATTGTGACATGAGGAAACTGCTTTGCAATTGCAAGGACGTTTGTCTTGTGAGGAGGATTGTGCCTACTTTCTAAGGCAGTAAACTACTCAGTACAATGCTTCTTACATAATAATATGTCATTGTCCAAAATTCCCAGACTTGAAACAAAAGCCTTCTGAATAATGTGAATATGAGTTTAACTTAAAACTGTAGTCTCAAAAAAAGTGTTTTAAAAAAGATTCTTTGTGATGAACCAAATAAAGAGACCTTAACTGTCCTGCTTCTTGTAATGATCACTTGTTTCTTGGAACAAGCAGTTTTTTTTAACAAGTGGTTAAGTTGTCAGTGTTAAAGGGTGAGTTGTAGGAGTTTTCAAAGAAATTAAAGGTCATGTTTCCTAAGATGAGGCATAACTAGAGAAGTGAATGCAATTAGCAGAGAACTCAGATGAGAGCATGGAGAAATGTGCTGAATTCCTTGATGAGGTTCTTGAGTTTAAAAAGGTAAGGCCACCTTAAAAAAAAAAAAAAAAAAAACCCAGTTAGAGCAATGACCTAGAAAGCAAAGTTTCTCTGGAATTTCAGCTTGAAATGTTGTAAAGGAAATCAGTTACTATGAAACCATATCAAAGAGTACCTAGAAAATAAAGAGAACACATCAAGCATAACATCCTTCTCCTGACAAAACATGAGTGACTGAGTGATCAACCCATTGTCTGAATCTTCTCTTTTATCACCTGTCTCCTTTAAAATAGCAGATGCTTGTAAGATTTACATTCAATATTTTTTCTATGAAGCAAAAGTGTCTAATATTTTCTATTATTTAGTTGTTAAGGACAGTCTGAGTCTGTGGTCTCAAATGAGAAAGTAGAACATCCAAGAAGAATAAAAAGTACTGTTACATGGAATAACTCTTGTATTTGTAAAGGAAAACCTCCCCTTGACACACACACTCTTACAAAGCAAGTATTTTAAATATTTTTATAGTTTACTTAATTTTTTCATTTTGCTTTAAATTTTCAAAACATTGCATGCACTGATGTTAAGGGATTTGTGGTTATTAATGATGAATTCTTGATTTGTTTCCTATTTACTTAATATTGAATATTCTCTTGCAATATAGCTAAACACTTTGTTCCTTTTCATAGAAGGTGAAAAAGCAAAGTGACAGAATGTGATGAATAATTTTTATGTGTTGATTATAAAATTGAATTCTTGTATATAAGAGGATATATATAAATATAGTTTATATATATGTGCATACAAGATTCATATAGAACAGATATATATTTTAATGACTGCATCAGTAAAGAGTATTTTATAAACATGTTTTGAAAAATCAGTTATTTTAATTGATCAATTAAAAAGTGAACTTGACACCTCAGAAGCAGACATGTTTTGATCTGAGCTGCTTTGTTTACAATGGGATTCTTTTGTTCTTTAGCAGATTTTATCTTGGAAACATAAAAAGTGAGAAAGAGGACTAGTGAGTGCCAATTTGCTAAGCTAACATCTGATTGTTTTAAAGTACTTTGCATTTCAGAGTGGTGGGTGATGGTTTTCCAAACCTGGTAAGGGGAGAATTTGGATATCCTTCCACAGAAAGACATTGGATCAAACTAAGATGGAATCACCTCTCTCAATTGGTTTGTTGTATATGTCATAAATAGTTTCAAGTTTTTGTAGAAAAAGATCCTATAAATGTTTTTCAGAAGCCAGAAAGAATAAATAACTCTACCTACTTATCTCCTATTTATCATCTATTTATGTATACAATTTATCATCTAGGCTTCATATATATCACCCACATATGAATGCATGTATGAATATGCCTGTATCATCTATCTCTTATGCAATATTTATCATTTGTTCTGTCTATGACATTCATTTTGATCATGTCATATTATCTGATATAATAATCTTATCTGATTTGTAATGAGAAATTTATTCTGGTAGAGACATTTTGCCTTGGAATTTAATTAAGTGTATTATGACCATTTGGTGTAGAAATATTACCTCATATTCTATTTATTAAAATGTTTCTGTCTATCTGAATCTAACTGAGAAGTTTTAAGGAAAGTTATTTCTCATTTGACCTTGTCTTTGTTATATCATTAATTTCAATTAAAACAATTAGTTCTGAAATTGTCTTCCCCTCACAATAAGCACTCAGACGACAATATCAAGTAATTTTCATTTCCCCCATATTAAGCAATAATAATAACATAAAGATATTGGTCTTTTGGGAAATAGATTATCCAAATAGAGGCAGAAAGCAAGATGATGTCCATATCGTTTGTTCTTCCTGGACACCAACTAGCTTAGTCCCAAAATAATTACACAGAAACTGTATTAATTAAATAGCTGCTTGGCCCAATAGCTCTAACTTCTTATTAGCTAACCCTTACATCTTGATTTAACCCATCTGTATTTATTGGTACATCACCACGAGGTCGTTGCCTACCAACAAAATTCTAGCACATCTATCTCTGGCATGGCTCGATGGCATCACTTTTTCTGCCTTCCTTCTCCCAGCATTCAGTCCAGTTTTCCCCGCCTACCTAACTTCTGCCCTATCAACAGGCCAAGGCAGTTTCTTTATTCATTAACAATTAAAAGCAATACATAGACAGAAAGAACTCCCACACCATATATAAAAGTAAAAAACAAAAACAAAAACAAAAAACAAAGGTGTGCAAGGGAAAATCCAGGATAATTGTGAAAAATGTGACTTTCATCATTAGCCATTTTACAATGAAGCATCCTGCTGACATGTACTTTGTGTTTGGCATTAGATCTGCCCTATATAATATATGCACTAGGACACCTCTGTGTGAAATCCTTCTATTTCTGTAACCACTACTGGACAAAAGATTGAGAATGGACAATCATGGCTTATCATACTAGGACACACCTGTTTTTTGTCTTCTACTCCTATTTTATTGATATTTTCTCCCTCATAAACAGAAAGCTCAGATGTGGAAACAAAAGAATAAACTGTGCCAATATTAAGGTACTCTAAATTGTTCCAAACACAAAACTACTAGACCCTACATAGAGTTCATATGGTATTTAGTGTCATCTTTTAGTTTTGGGAATTTATAGGTTTTCTTCTAACATGTGTTCCTATATTTGAATAGTACCTTAGGCAATGACACCTCACTCATGTGTTTTAGTGGAAGGACTATAAGATCAAAATAAAAATAATGTAACATTTGTGTGAGTATGTAAATCTGTACATAATATAATCAATGTTATCAAGATAGAGAAAATATTTATTTATGGAGGGAATAACAGTTTATTTGTCTCAAATGATTTTTTATTTTGTTTTTTATGACATGAATAATTATAAATTCTAGTTTCTCCTCATAGTATAACTGCTTGGTTTTTATTTAAATTTATTATAAAAAAGACTTCTAAACTTTTATATTTTTTTGTTTCTCTGATTATATTGTGAAAATTGTTTATGTATAAACTAATTCATAACTCCAGCCGTAAACAAGTGGCTTTGATAAATACATTTGATAAATACATAATACATTCGATAAATACAAAAGAAAAATGCTACTTTTTTTTCATAAATAACTTATGAGCCAGTTACTCTGGGCATACTGTTTGTTCAGTGGAAAGAGAACCCTTTTGGGGCAACAACCAGACTCCACTGTCCTAATTTAGGTGTCTAAATAATGAATCACGTTGGCATGTCTCTCATGGGAAAATATGTCTGCAGCACTAATCATTCTCCTGCAAAATTGCTGCTTAATTTGTTCAGCTTAGTGTCAAGAGAGATGTGTCAAGAGGGTATGAAACTCTTAATTTCCATCTAATATATTAATATAGCTTATAATAACCATTTTCTAAGAATTTGCTAAATTATAACCTGCAAAATTTTGTTCCTTTCTTAAAGGTAAATATTCTTTAATTAAACAAATTAAGTATGAACTGATTTGCTCTCTGAAATTATATTTATGAACTATGACGTTGAGTTTATTTATATTTCAGGAATTTAAGAGTAGGACATAAACTCTACTAAATATCACATGCTGTAGTTGAAGTAGAACCAAATTCCAGTAAACTTTTATTTCACCCTTTCCTCAGTATGTTGGCGTGGGTGTATGTGGAAATGCCTCTGTGCCTTTGTGCTTGCAAATATAACATGGCACGAGTGTGGCCATCAGAGAAGAAATTGCAGAAGGAAGTTCACTCCTTCTATCATATATTTCTGGTATAATAACCACTCCAGATTTCCATTGAGCAAACACACAAAGTCCCCAAACACTTTAAACTGTATAAATATATTGACAGGTTCATGAGGTTTGTTTCTGAAAACTAAATTGCCCAGGAATTCAGCAGCTAAGTAATATACTGTTCTTCCCTTAAAAGTTTACTTTTCTGCAGTAATCATTCAATGTTTCTGAGAAGCTACCAAATAACAAATTAGGTTATAGGAGCTAAGGTTTATCACTGTGTAATTTAGAAAGAGATAGTACACAAATACTCAGATATATTTCTTTACTTTCTAAAGAGAACATTAATTTCTTCATAAGGTTGGCCAGTTCTCATTATTTTTATAACAAAATAAATTACTTTGCTTATCCAGACTTTATTTGCATTGCTACCCTCTGTTCAAATACGATTTCAAAATATGTAATCAGATCAGAATATGACACACTGATTCATTTTTTTATATTAGTCTAATTAATAATTAGAGTAATCTAAGCTACAGAGCAACCCTGTCTTGAGAAATCTGAAAAAAATCTAGCTTCTTTTATTTCATATGATATGTTTTTGAAGTTGTTCGTATTACTGTTGAAAAATTTAAGGTGCATATGTTTTTATAAATTTTACCAAGAAAACTGAGGCCTAAATTCTAAAAGACTTGTTTTACAAAACAAGTAAATTTAAATGATGAACTACAAGATTTATTGTCTCTATGTATCACTAGCTTTCTATTTTTATTTATGAGAATATACTTTAATCATAACATAATCACAATATACACATTTTCAATATTTAGATATAAGTATATGCTGATTTATCATTAAAAATAAACTAGAACAGTAAGTCTAAGAAGCTGTTCCAAAAATAATAAATACAAATTGTTTTTGGTTCTTGGGTAAAAATTCTAAAACTATATCTGTCATGCTGAAAGCTAATACTATGAGAACATATAGCTCACAGAGGAGACAAAATGAAAAAGGAGAAAAGTTATCTCAAACACAAAACCATGATTAAAATTCATAAAAAGAAAATATCTAATTACAATAAAAGAAAAAGTAAATTTCCAAAGCATTAAAATATACCCAATTCATCTTATTTAAATATTTTATTTTATGTGGGTGTGCATGCTTTTGTGTGTGTGTGTGTCTGTCTGTCTGTCTGTCTGTCTGTGTGATTATGGTGCCCCTAGAGTCCAGGAGAAGGCATTAAGCCGCACTATCCCTCTCCCTTATGGGTGCTGAGAAACTTCAGTCCTCTATGAGAAGAGGAAGTACTCCCTTTAAGTAACTGCCCAACCTATTTCTCTCCAGGTATCTTCTCTAAATAGAGCACACACGCAGGCGGAAACATAACCTAAGTATCAGTTGTCTTACTGAAGAGTTTCTACTGAAATATCTGACAAATTTACAACTTTGAGTTCAGCAAGGTAAAAATAAATTTCCCATTTGTCTCTGTTACAAAATTTTATGATGAAAGAAAAATAAGTAAATGAATGATTTTGAAGGTTCTCTTTAACAATGATCAGTGCACAAACAAAAGGAAATGTCTCTTAACTCTAGAATGTTTAGAAATGACAAAATAAACTGTATTTGTGTGATGAGGCAAATTAAACAATTATCATTATATCTAACATTATCATAAATGTGAATTGAATATATTTCACATTTAAAGTTATACATAATTTGTAAAGAATTTAGTACATTTAACATTTATTATATTTCAATTCTAAGTATTTAGAAAAACAGTGAAATGCTTGGTAAGCTGTTCTTTAATAACCTGAACATGTACTAAGGTTCTGAATCTTATGAGCATCATTTGTAATCAGATACCCAAATTCTTGATTAATAGTTTCCTTTTTAGCATCCCATGACAAGACAAAGGCAAATCATGTAGATATCCTTATTTACTTGAAGGTCTTCAGTAGCACAGAAGGTTATGGCACACATAAAGATACCAAAGATCTCTCTACTAGGCTCTGAGATATTGTTGAAACACCTGCTCCTGTACTTACTCATGAACAGGATAATCAGAACAAAGTAGGTCTCTTCCTACTATAGGCTCAGGTGATTGCCTGGCATATAAAAGGCAGCCAAGTTTGATTGGCTATAGTTGCTTCTGCCCTACACAGGAGCTTGTATTGATGGACAAAAGTATTGAGGCAGAAAAAAAGAGTAAAATAATGAGATGTCAGGAACTCCCTTTCATATAAATGTTACCTCATGCAAAAGCACTGTGGTAGCATATGACCAAAGACCAAAAGAATGCCAGACTTAGGCATATAAATAAATCCTATAAGGATATAAAATGCAAACTTTGGATTATGCCAGAAATTGTATAATAACTGCAGCAACTTTGGCCTGAGGAATTTTCTTGGGTGCTATGACCCCTGAAATTTAACAAATCACTGCTTGGCACATGGCAATCTGCCTGGGCTGACTGGGAGAATTTTTTCTGTCTTGCATCCTTAAAGCCTCAAAATCTGGCAACCGAAATATGTCTCTAGATACTTAAAAATAGGTAATAGGTTGATGAGCAAAAGTGATTATAAAAGATAACTGTTTATCAATGATGACTAAACCTGTGGGAAAATGATTATAAAATTAATTCTGTCCTGTCATAGTTTATCAAAAAAGATTAAATTTATGACCCTACATTTGCAAGAGAAAAAATTTAAACACATGACAGGAAACAAAAATGTTACGACCTATGTTTTGGAACAAAATCAATCGACCTGTGATGACCCAATTTTGTATAACTAAAGAAACATTCTTACTAGTAGGTAGTCAGGCACTGATGTTCTTTCTAACAACAATGTCCT
Source organism: Dicrostonyx torquatus (assembly GCA_028555095.1). NCBI lineage: Eukaryota > Metazoa > Chordata > Mammalia > Rodentia > Cricetidae > Dicrostonyx > Dicrostonyx torquatus. Next base: position 718,787 of record JAQHUG010000242.1, read on the forward strand.
GGCTCACTCATCCCCTCACCCTCCTGACCTCATCTTTCAGACCTGATCACAGCTGGGACTGGCCCCTGGCAGAAAAATATTTCATTGTCCTAATCAAAAACTATTCCTGCACAGTAGTGCTAGTCTGTAATCACAGAGCTAAAGAACCTGAGGCAGAAGGCTTGACAATTGGATTATTGCCTGGGATATATAGCAAGGACCTCTCTCAAAAACGTAAAACAAAGCCAAAAAATTCACACATCCATTTCAGGGAAATCAACACCACATCCTGGCCACCATGATCACTACACATGGTGTCAAACCAGCATGAAGGCAAGCTAAACAGACATACACATAAAAAATACAAAATTAAATAAAAAATAAGGGATAGACAGAATATATTTTGAAATCTATGTCATTGATGGAAAACATTTGCAAGATTTGTTTTTAAAAATAAGTATTTAACATATTAAGTATACACACTTGGGTCACCAGATCCAAGAGCCTGGTTTTGAATGTTCTCAGTACTTAGAAAATGTGCTTTCTCATGATTACTAAGTGCTACATATGAAAAATCCTTGACATAAACATAGTCAGTGAATCTAAATCTGAATTTGTAGGCTGAATGATACTCAGATATAACTGTTAGCTTTCAAAATAATGTAATAAATACTACCACTATGTAAGAATATATGACAGTAATTCTAAATGACTCTCAGGTTTATAATAATTAGAAGGAACATTTATGCATACACTAGAGTAGAATATAGGATTATTGATTTTAGATTAGCTGAATATTCATATTGTAAGAAATAATTTTGAAATGTATAAGCACAATTTAAACCAACTCATGAAATATTTTCTTGAATAACTAAATTAATTTTGTACATGTTTTATTGTAGTCTTTCATGGCAGTCTACTATTACATACACTGACAAACTTTTTAAAAGTTTGTCATTTCTTTTGTAAAAGCACATAACAGTCTTTATTCATAAAATTTACTCATTAATAAACTCTTTATAGATGATCCTGTAAAAATATATTCCACAAATTACAATTTCTTGATTATAAACCAATTATATTCATAATTATTTTTATATTTGGAAACCCATGGTAATCATCAAAATTTTCTTAACAAAGGGAGAGTTAATCTTTTACTCATAATTTTAGTTAAGTCTAAACATTATGTTGAGCTTTTCCATTTCAGTGTCTGAAGTTTCCTAATACAATTTTGCATTCCTATTCATTTATTGACCAATATGTTGGATCATATATCTTGTTGTGTATAAGGCTTTATTCAAAATACAATGTTGCATTTAATTTGTTCTCTTACAGTTATAGACTTAATATGTGTGACTACCTTCAATTTCCTCCATTAGAATTTACATTTTATAGCATTAATTGACCAGAGAGTACTAATTTTTCATATTTTATTTCAGTTGGGATTTTAAAATTCTCTTGGGAATATTAATACAAATTGTGAAAATAGAACATTGTCTGGGATTAATTAATTTTCCTATTTTTATCTTATATGCCAAAAGGTTATTTTTAAAAATTGCAGTCAAAGATATATTTAAGCTTCAAAAATTACATTTAGATTATATCTACAAGGTTGTGCCATGCAAAGTTATCTGTTATTTGAGATAATATAAATGACAACTTAAAACCATAATTTCTGATTTTGAAGCAATTCTCCATTTTTCGTACTGCTTTCTTTTTTATCTACTTTTGTTCTTATGCATTTGGATTTTTACATTTTAGTATTTGTGAATAATTTTCTACTTTTGGTAACAGAATATGCCCTTAGCTATGCAATGCTTGAATAAACTTTGAAGACACTTTTTTCTGAAGATGGCTATTGACCTTAGCCTACACCCTTTATTGTTAGCATTCAACATAGAAAATCTGTGAGTCTTCAATTTTTATCTCTTCCTATTATACTAATCTTATCCTAGACTCTCCATATGTTTATAATCCAAATTTGTTTTAATAGTGCCCAGTTGAAGTTATCTCTTCTCTTTTTCAGTACCTGTTAAAAGGGACTTACCTACAAAAGAAAATACATCATTACCATATATTGATGAAATTCAGTTGCACATATAAATCTTTCCCAGAAAATTGTCTTCAACGCCAATGATCTTACCAAACTGTTTTGAAAATAAATACATATTGTTATGCTTGTCACCATCATGTCTTAAAAAGTTCACCCTTGTACCAGTTTTGTGAGAAGCTTGTTTCACTGAATATCTTATTTCCATATGTACTTAACCTATGGAAGTACAACTTTCTATCACAATATTTTTTTGTGTATCCAAATACTGATGTGTCCCTCAAGTACCTGTGACATCATCTTTTTATTTATTCTTCCATTTCTTTCTGCCAAAATCTGATTTTATTTCTTATCGTTTATATTCTGACGTTTCATTTGACCACCACTTTTTATTATCTAGATCTCTCTTGACTTTTATTGATGTAATACTTGATAATTTGCAAATGATTTTTAATGACTTTATATTTTTAAATTTTTATTTATTATATTTTTAAAAATAATACAACTCCAAATTCCCACTTCCTCCCCTCTTCCCATTCCTTCCACATGCCTTCCCACTCCACCCCTCTCCAGTCCTCATAGGGTAAGGCACATTGCTTTGTGGAATGTTCAAGGCCCTCCCTACTATATCTAGGCTGAGCAAGGTATACACACAAAGAGAATACAATCCGAAAAAGCCAGTACAGGCAGTAGAGATAAATCGCAGTGTTACTGCCAGTGGCCCCTCAGTCTGCCCCAGCCATAAAAATGTCAATCACAATCAGAGGGACTAGTTTGGGCCTATGATTGTTGCTTCCCTGTCCAGCTGTAGTTGGTGAGCTCCTATTAGCTCAGATAAACTGTTTCAGTGGATGAACCTTTCATGGTCTTGATCTCTTTGCTCATATTCTCATCTGATCTAATCTTCAATTGGACCGTGGGAGCTCAGTTCAGTGCTCCAATGTGGGTCCTGCCTCTGTTTCCATCTGTTGTTGGATGAAGGTTCTATGGTGATATTTAGGATAATCATCAGTCT
>JAQHUG010000242.1:731443-744752 GCA_028555095.1 Dicrostonyx torquatus
CTAAATTTTATTAAGAAGCTTCAATTTATAAAGCAAAAATGTAGAGAATATTAAAAATAACAAAAATAAACGCAGAAACATCTAGACAGTAAAAAGTCACAAAGTGAGTCAGCTTCTTAAAAGTTAATGACATTATTATGACAAAATAAAGACTTTAATGACAAGATCAATATAAGTATTTCAGTACCCATAAATACTGTGAACAATATTCAACTCATAATATCAACAAGTACAGAGAGTAAGCATTTATAGCAATGCTCAATGGATTTCTAGATAGTAACAATCCTATACAGTAACGATATTAGAGAAATTAAGTTAATGTTTTATTTTTGAAAAAATCTAAATATGGTTTTATAAATAAGGTTGCATTCTCCTTGATGAAATGTACACAGTCCTAATAATTTTTTCTAAGATTTTACCTTTCCTCCCAACTCTTCTGCAGGAAGAACTTCTTCCAGGAGTTAAATGATTTTACTTGTTTTAGCATTCTTTATCTCCAGGTTTCTTTTAGTGAGATTTTTAACTAAATTGTATTTGTTATTTGGGTCATACATTATCTTCTTTAACGTTCCTAAAACTTTGTTTTTTATATTTTAAGTTGGGGTGAAGTGCCACTTCACTGAGTTTCCATGGCAACCTGCACAAGTGCCCACGGTTACACCATGCCTTTCTAAACTGACCTACCACTGTTAAAATAGGAAAACTTCAACTTCTTATTGCAGACTTTTTGAACAACACAGCCAACGATTTTAAACTATGTATTTATTGCTATTTTTATAAGGTCATAGTTGCAAATGCTTTTCTGTGAATGTCATAGATAATATTCAAAGTCCAAGATTGTAATCAGAAAGTTAAATGATAAACCACAAAGATACTCCATTTGTATCAGTTCATATCTTGCATAAAAATTCTACATTCTTTATTATCTGTTACTGAACAGCATATATCCAATATATATCACATTATGTATCATTATACATTTGTAAATATCTGTCTGTCATCTCTATGGAAGAAAATTGCAAGTACTTATTTATCATTGTATATCTTATTCATCAAAGTATTTCTCCAAATAATAGGCCCTATGCCATCATTTGGCATTCAGTGAATATCTTTTGAACTGAATCAAACTGAATGTGGGCCAGCTGTCACTTTTTACAATAAGACTCTTCCATCCAGAAAAAGCTCATATGGAGTCCAGAAGTCTCACATTTGTACTCATAAATGTTATGAAGATAAAGAAAATGATTTTTATGATAGTTCTATAAAAATGCAGCTCTTTATCTTACCCATATGGTCTTGTTATATAGAAAATTTCAAAACAAAGATTTAAAAAGAATTTAATCTAAGCCTGCTTTCTGTTGTCTCCATCTGATGTTTTACAAGATTGGATTATAGAGATTTGGCATTAAATCAAATCTCCATTTTATATTACTTTATCTACAATTGTGAGCAGCAAAATGGTAGTTCTTCAGAAGGGTCCACAACAGGTCAAGACTTCCAAAATATTGCACTGAAACAAATTTCTGACAGGAACAATACACTCTCCATAATAACCATTGTCTATTATGTTTTTAACATAATTTTCTTATACTACAGGACTAACACGTTACCTAAAAGAGAAAACTTTAAAGTCGAGTGGCTTTATAATTCATCTTTAATCTTTCAGCGGATTAGCAATTTACTACTCTGAACTAATTAGTTGTATTAAAAGGATTGATTCCATTTAAATTTAAGTACTATAATCAAGGGATTACATTTTCTAAAGGTATTTGTGATGTCAAAACCAATAATTAATCTTCTACCGTAAGAGTATTTTTCAATAACTAGAGGCAAATAAGTTATAAGTCATTTCTTTCCATGAATTTGTAAGTGAAGATACTTAAGCAATATGTTTATCTTAACATTATACCCCTTTTCAAAAGTAAATTACTTTAATTAGTTCTAGTTATGGAAAGGTTTCTTTTGTTGTTGTTTCATTGTTCATTTGTAGTTTTTAATATACTGGACCATGACATTCAGCTCTTATAAGAAATAAGTATAGGCACAATGACTTTGAATATACCAAATTAAGATAAATTACATTCATTATTTTTATATGCCCATTTTTTATTTTTATTTGCAAGTGAATTGATATAGCCATTTTAATGTAAAATTGTGAAGATAACAACGCATTTGATAAATTGGAAATAAAGTGAAATGAGAGAGTAACACAAGAAATGTAGGATTATAAAGCAGAAGAACCATACATTTTTCATAATAAAATACAGATATGAAACTACAAATTAGTTGTTTCAACTAGTCTTACAAATTGTGGCTGTAAATCAGTTTATCGGTTAACTTTCTTTTTTTTTTTCGCTGCCAAGTACTGTTTAATAAATTTACTTCTTCTCTTTTTTAATTGATTTTTATTGAGCTCTACATTTTTCTCTGCTACCCTCCCTGTTTCCCCCTTACCTTTCAACCCTCCCTTAATGTCCCCATGCTCCCAATTTTTAGGAGATCTTGTCTTTTTCTACTTTCTACTTTCCACGTAGATTATATTGATGTTTGTCCCTCTTAGGGTGATCATTGTTGTCTAGGTTCTCTGAGATTGTGATTTATAGGCTGGTTTTCTTTGTTTTATGTTGGAAACCACTTTTGAGTGAGTATATGTGGTAATTGTCTTTCTGGGGCTGGGTAACCTCACTCAAAATGATGTTTTCTAGCTCCATCCATTTGCCTGCAAAATTCAAGATGTCATTATTTTTTCTGCTGTGTAGTACTCCATTGTGTAAATGTACCACATTTTCTTTATCCATTCTTCAATTGAGGGGCATTTAGGTTCTTTTCAGGTTCTAGCTATGACAAATAAAACTGCTATGAACATAGTTGGGCACATGTCCATGTGGCACGATTGAGCATCCTTTGGATATAAACCCAAAAGTAGTATTGCTCTGTCTCGAAAAAGGTTGTTTCCTAATTTTCTAATAAATTGCCACACTGACATCCCAAGGTGATCTACCATCTTGCAATCCCAACAGCAATGCAGAAGTATTCCCTTTTCCCCACATCCTCTCCAGCAAAAGTTGTCATCAGTGTTTTTATTCTTGGCCAATCTTACAGGTGTAAGATAGAATCTCAGAGTTGTTTTGACTTGCATTTTTCTGATGACTAATGATGTTGAACATTTCCTTATGGCAAGCATTCTAAAAGGAAAGTTTTAACATTTGAAAACATGAATATTAAAAAGGGTAAGGAAATGTATGATAGCAAGTACATAATGGAAAGACTAACCTTGCATCAATTAAGAAATTAAATTTTTATGGAATCTACAAGAGGAAAATAGTAATTATTGAACCACATTCAGTTATGAGTGTTGGCAGATTTACTAATACGTGGTTTGGTAAGACAGGCTCATTGGTTCAAGAGAAGCTTTAACACCAGTAGAGTAACCAATGACATTCTGGTTGAATAAGACACACTCCAAAGATGAAACCTGTACCAGGCATCACAACAAGGGCAAAACCTGTGGCTAGTCAGATCATAGGAGCAAGGGTGATAGTACAAATGTTATACTGACAAATAGAAATAGAGTTAAAATGACTCCTTACTTCAGGACAAATGCAGTTCTAATCTCTCATCTGAGAAGAAACTTTTTGCAGTACATGGAGACTACCATAGAAATCTACCACTGACCATTGTATAGAGAATAAGAGATTGCAGAATGCTCAAATGCAAATGAAGCATATATACTTCACCCTTATATCTCAAGCTCTAGGATCACTGTAAAAAACAGGATGAGAAGAATGTAACAGCCAGGTAAGTGGATGTATACAAGGACACATTATCTTTGAGACACACAGCTGGAAATAGGAATTCAAAGTGCACAAATGTCCAAAATCTGTGTAAGGCCCAAACAAGACTAGATTCTTATGTGGAAATTGAAGCTATGCAAAAAATACCACTTGTAGATGATATGGAATTCCCCTCTCTATGCTACGAAAATGCGTTTTTACTATTGGTTAATGAAGAAGATGCTTTGGCCTATGGCAGGGCAGAATATAACTAGACAGGTAAACTAACCTGAATACAGTGAGAAAGAAGGCAGGGTCAGGAAGATGCCATGTATCACCAATAAAAGGAGATGTGAGGTAACTAATCATGAGCCTTGTGGCAAGATATAAAAAAGTATAAATGTGTTAATTTAAGATGTAGGAGCTATCTAGGAATACCCCTTTGGCCATTGGCCAAAGAGTATTGTAATTAATATAGGTTTGTGCGATTATTCAGGTCTAGGTGCCTGGAAAATGATAGAGTAGTCTCCATTTTCAACCACTCACAGCTGTGGATGCATTGGTAATGCTTACCTGTTGTACAATATACTTTTATCTCTATGAGTGTTACCTGTGATAAACTGAACTATCTCTACTAGAAAGTCATATCTCTAAGAATATTTTCATCTTAGAGGACTAAAAATAGCAAATCTAATTAGGATATAATAAGGTGAGTATGGTAGAGAAGATGAATCTGTGAAGGGTTGCGGTGGATAAATATGATTAAATCACATTTATAAAACTCTCTCTCAAGAACATAGAATAACTCTGCAAGATTTTGCTACTTCACTTAGAAATTTCTCCTCTTGGAAGGTTTGCACATCCATTTTCATTGTGGTTCAACTCTCAATATCTAGGGAAATTAATCAGCTAAGATGCCTATCAATTGATAAATGGATAAGGAAATGTGATTAATTTATTCAATGGAGTACCACTAAATTGCAAAGAAGAACAAAATTGTGAAAATTTCAGGTATTTGGAAAAAACTGTCAAATAACTAATAATGGTCATACAAAGGGAAAAAGGAAAAATGGAATTCCAGATGAATGATGGTGAAATCACAAAAACACAGTTGAAAGCACATAGAGTTTTTCTTCTCTAACTAAAATTTTGATATGTTTTAATTTTTTGTTTTTGACTAGGAAGTTGAATAGAAGAAAAAAGAGGAAAAAAGGATAAAGTCACCAATCCTTATGAAAATGCTTTAAAAATATCCAAAATAGAAACACTCTAACAATGAAGGAATTTCAACAAAAATATAGTCACCATCTATACAGATAACAAGAAAGTGAGAAAAATAAGTTAATATCAGTAAAATTAAAGACTTCCATGGCATTTTTATTTAAATAATTAGAATTAGTACATAAAATATATGATAATAACATTGTATTAAATACAAGTATACATTCTATTCTGTATAGGTTTCTTATGTTTGTATTCAAGCTTCTATAATTTATTTATAGTAATAAAGCCTAAAATCTCTGTAGATTTAATTCCAGCACTGAGTGAAACACATGTGAACACATTACTTTCAGTGGAGCAAAACAATCTGTGAGCACATTGTGTCAAACTAAAAAATGCCATTTCATGGTGGAAATGTTCATTAACATTAATCATGTTTAAAGGACTTTTTGAAAATTATTTCATAAAACTGGTTTTCCGACATGAGTGGGACATTAAATATAAAAACAATGCAAATTGAAGATTAAATCTTTTTTCCTGTGAATAAAAGTGAATGTTAAAGAAGTTTTTAGGTCCTTTGAAAGTTACTGGAATAGGTCAGAAGTTAGAGTTCCTTCACATCATCTCTACCTAAGCATATTTCGTTAGGGAAAGAGGAAATAATAAGGAAGTTGTTAAAGAATTAATTGTCCGTATGTTCAGTACTTAAAAATGGAAAACATATTAATGATTCAGTCGCTAAAACTATATCTCCTTGTTTCCTTGAAATTTTAAATATTCATTTCATAAAATTCCATTTCATTATGTAAATAAAATGACTCACATATAATTGATTAATAAAATTAGGAAAACAAGTATTCATTTTTTAGAATGCATACTAATATAAAATAATAGTCTTGTATGCTAAGTTGGCCACAGATTAAAGTTATGAAGAGATTATTGTTTCTTGTACTGATACATAATAAATGTATTCAGGCACTGTGTGAAGAAGCTTCCAAACCTTGGTCAGGTCATTTTATACAACTTTTATTCATTTAATATTACCTTTAAAAGTATTAAATTCATATTTTGTATATTATTAGGGACATTTCTCAATATGGATTATTCTTTATCATTTTTCTTTTGTCTGCTATAAAGCACAGATTAAGTGATTTTCATTATTAAAATATTTTCCAAAAAATTTGATAGCAGTTTCTTGTTATCCCTGACATTTTCGGTAAAAGTTCTCCTCTCTCCTGTCTATCATCTTCCATGAAATAATTTGAAGTCACTTAATAGAATATTTTCATTCCATATAACAATTCTAGCTTATCTGTAATTACTTACTTAAAGTGATTTCTGTTAATTGAGTAATATCCCACTAAGCTTTAGAGATTCAGTAGAGAATGCTAATGTTAGATTTCTTATTTATATACCTATAATTTACTAGAAGAAGCTATTTTTATGTTAACTAGTAAGATTATTCATTCAGTTACTTTTAATAAGGTCAAATTTAATTTCAAATTTTTACATTAAACACTAAATTACCTCAAGTAATTTTTATTTCATATAATTGAAAACTTCCCATAATTTCTTGAAAAGGAATTGATAATTATTTATCTGATAACTATTTAATTCCCCATCTTGAGAAAGTATAAGAAGTTAATTCTGTATAATGAAGATAGTTTTCAGGTGTATAATGGTTTGCTGTTGTAGAGGAGGATGCCTATTTTGAGCTCAGTAGAGATGCTTACATGGATATATCTAGGTAGTTAACATCAAGGGAAATATAGTAATTGTTTACAAATATATGAAGTGATAAATAAATGATCTTTCCTTAAAAAGAAACTACAGGTTATATTGATCAATTATATATAATCTTTTATTTAACCGACTTTCTCTTTAAGTTAAAAATTGCATTTCTTACTACACATAATGCTTATTAAGTAAGAATAAGAAATTTTACTTGTGACTTATTTATACCATATTAATTTGGGCACAAATGTAGCCTCAGTCATACTGATTCATATAAAATATTCAATAGATATCTGATTAGGAAAACCAGAAAATCTAATAAAGAAATGTTTCTACAAAATGTGTAAATACTGGGTCTCATATACCATATAACCATGTTTTGCACCTTTATTTTCTTTTCACTGGAAAAAGCATAACTAAGAATGTGAATTATAATGAACTATCACTGCATTATAATAATTTGAAGTCATAGTTCAATTACAGAACAGTTTCGTTTTCAATGTAAACAACTTTGTAAATGCATGTGAAGTTTTCTAATACAGGTTTCTTTAGAATTTTTAAATTAAATAAGCATTTGTAAATTAAATGTTTCACATATAATGCTAACCAGCATTGTCATCAATTAAAATAAAATGGATTTCAAAATTATATATAAATTATGAGATGAATGATTTTATGGATATGTGTCTGCATACAGTTACATGTGAATGTACATGTGTGTGGACGACAGAGGAAACTGTGGATTAAAATTCACATTGCATTGTGAGTTTGTCACGCCACCTTCTGTGGAGTCTCCGTGGTCTCTCATGTAAGATGTGGCACAATCTACAAAAGTCTGTAGGCCGTGTGACTGTTAACCACAACCACTTGCCCTTACCTTAAAATGCCGGACTCTTAGTCTAGATAAAGATTTATATAGAAACTAATGCCAAGTCAAGTCTAGCATGACCAACTGCAGACTCACACTGAAGACATCTGTTTGATGAAATTCTATTCTCATTTATCTGATATAATGATTCTAAGAGTCATATGTACTGCGTGAAAAAACAATACATGCTGTTAAACAATCTTTTCTGTATAAAGAATGAGCCTCATGCCTATTAAAGATGCATTAGATGCAGTTCCTTTGAGTCTTGTGTTTGTCATTCGCCAACTCCTTACCCACCCATTCCTGAGATTCTGTCCCATAGGTCCCAGTGCCATGGCTGAGATGGTCTGTCGCATGAGTTATGTTTTTTTTTTTTTACCTGGAAATTAAAATTCATGACAGGCTAGAGGGCTAGAAATACCCAAATAGCTCCCTATCACTGTTTCAATGTTTATGAGATTAAAAACATACATCATACTTGGCTGTTTTGTTTGATTTTCAGTGATGAATTGGTGGATTGGTTGGTTTTATAGCTATACTTTTAAAAATATTATTCTACATGTATGTTTATTGCTTATTTGTTTTAGAGATATATTTTTATATTTTATTTTGTATGTATGAGTGTTTATAAATGAATACCATGTGTATGTCTTCTGTCAGTTGAGGCAAGAAGAAGGTACAACATTTACTGTACGTGACGTCTTAGAGGTGTGAACTGCCATGCACATGTTGGGGGATAAGCTATTGGGGCCTGAATCTTGGTTCTGTGAAATAACTGCAAATTCTCTTAGCCAATAACTAATTTCTCTAGCTCTCCAGCTCTTCAAATTATGAGTAGTGTGAAATAAAAGTCAATTATGCATACTTTATTTTGTTTCAGTTTTGTTTACTTTTATAATATGTGTATTCAAAATACCTGTATATTCATAAATATACATATAATCAAACTCATAAATAGTATTTAAATTTAAGTAATATTACAAATGAGCAGTCTAAGCAAATCAATTCTATGTTTGCTTTAAGAATCTTCTGAGCATATCTCTGTAATGTTGGAAAGAAAATATTAAAAATATTTGTAGATGAAATTCAGACGCTTGATACAACTTTGTAAGTTTATAATCATAGTTAACATCACAGTCATAATTTTAACAAGATTCAAATTAAATAAATCTCACAGGTTTATAATGACAGAAGTAATGTATTTCATTCTCTTGCAGAAGTTTTAAATTGAATCTATCAATTTCCCTACTTCTTGCATACACACCACAGCAAACATACATTAACTTACACACACACACACACACACACACACACACACTTTAAAAGCAATTAAATATAAAAAATATTTTAAAATGAACTGGAATTTAGTTTAGTTCTATGTGAAACTCTATGTTCATATCCCAGAACTGAAAAATATTTTTGTGTGTTTCTGTGGTATATAAAGGCCTTGAATACTTCCTAGGTATAAAAAAAAAACACACATTTAAAGTAAAAAGAGACACTGCATCTTGATACATATACCAATGTTTATTAATGTATTTAAATTATTTTACCAACATTAAATGTGTCTTATATTTGCTGAAAGCAATGAACACCTTTGGAAAATAATGATATAATGTCTAACTTGAAAAATATTTGCTAGCTTCAGAATCAAATGATTTACCCCATCAAATGACAGATTTCCATAAAGGACAAATTTATGAGTTATGAAATTTTAATTGAAGAACAACCTAATATTTATCTGATGATGATAGTCATGATTTCCCCTTCATTGTATTCTTTTATTTTATAAGAGAATTTTATATTTTAAAATATAAAATTAAATATTTTAAAAAATATACTCCTTATAATAGCTTAAAATAATATATTTCTGCTGTAATTGCTTAAAAATAGTATCTCAGTTTTTACCCATATAGCAAAAGATGAAGAACATTTCAGAATCACTGATTTAAGATAAAATAATATGAATATTGTTATAACAAGAAAATTATATGCAGGAAATTTTAAAGGATTAAATCACAAAAACAATAAAGATAATTCTAGTTAAAAAATACTGACTCATTATGCCAGAAGTCTATCCATAGTACCAGATTTCTAGTAAAACAATAAAGAGATCATGCAAAATATAAGCACATATGTGTGTAAATATAAGATATCAATACGTAATTCAAATGTAGTAAAGGCTGCTTCGTCATATTATGCAGATTAATTTGAGTTTCTAAACCTAAAACATCATAAGAATCACACAAAATAAATAAAATTTGCTCAAAGCACACTTTAAAGCATGCTTAAGTGATCTTGAGGGTTGACCACATGAGTTAAAGTGTCTCCTTCCCACTCCCATCTACCATTCTTTGAAAAGTAAAAGAATCTAAAATAAGATCAGAAAAGACAAAGGAAGTAAGTAAATAGTTGTGACAATGAAGAAACATCATACTAAATATTCAACAATACACCATATAAGTGTATAACTGTGGAAATTTTTACTGCATAGTGTTAAACTTCATTGTAGAGGTTATAAAATTAATGACTTAGTTACACCAATTTCTAAAATATTCAACAATATGGCTAGTCATTCATTTATGCACATATGTGAAAATATATTTAAATAAAGGCATTTTAAAAGAATATTGCTTAAAATAAGACAAATGCTCAATATCATAAAAAATTGCTGCATTTTGTGCTGTTATTCTCTATGTGTCTGCCTCTCTATTTCAATATCTCTTTTATTTTAGTGAGCACAATAATAGGCTATGATTTCTCTATGCCTTTTTAAATGTAGATAGTCATGCTTCAATCATTATGACATTAACAAAATTAACAGTCAGAAATATATTTTTAATGGAAATGATTTGTAATAGAATTTCAATTTCTCTGCACTATAACATTATTTTGTTTATATTAAAAGCTAATAACCTAGTTTTCTGAAATTTTGTAATTAATTTTTGTCTTCTTCCTTAGAGAAAGATCATTGATTTCAGAGGAAGAAAAATCATTAATGACCATATCAAAAATTAATTTAACATGTAGGTATATTTTGTCCTAGGAAATAAAGGGAGAAATTAAAGACTTCCTAAAATTCAATGAAAATGACCACACAACATACCCAAATCTTTGGGACACAATGAAAGCAGTGTTAAGAGGAAAGTTCATAGCACTAAATACCTACATAAAGAAGCTGGAAAAATCCACACTAGAGAATTAACAGAACATTTGTAAACTTTAGAACAAGAAGAAGCAAACTCACCCAAGATAACTAGACTGCAGGAAAAATCAAATTGAGAGCTGAAACCAACTACTTATGAAACTAAGCCTCAGAGTACAAGTTAGGTAGGACCTATGGAAATATCCAAAAAGTGTGGAATATATACACATTAGAATACTACTCAGCGGAAAAAAAATAATGACATCTTGAATTTTGCATGCAAATGGATGGAAATAGAAAACTCCATCCTTAGCGAGATATCCCAAACCCAAAAAGATGAGTATGGTATGTACTCACTCATTAGTGGACCTTAGCCATTAACAAAGGACATTAAGCTGATAGCTTACAAGCCTACAGATGCCAAATAGCAAGGTGAACCCAAAGAAAAACTTATATAGATTTTCCTGGATGTCGGAAGCAAACAAGATCGTCAGTCAAAAGCTGGAATCACGGGGGTGGAGATGGGGGTGGTGGTAGGGATTGAGGGAGGGGGTAAGTGAAAGGGAGGGGGGTAGAAGGGAGAAAGGAAGAACTGAGGAGAGCCTGGGGTTGTGAGAGGGTGGAGATGGAGGAAGGGTGGATATTGGAGAAGGGAATAAGATATCTACATTAACGGGAGTCATTTTAAGATTTGCCAGAGACTTGTCTCTGGAGGGGATCCCAGGTATTCACAGGGAAGTCCCAGCTAGGTACTTGGGCAGCAGAGGAGTGGGTGCCTGAACTGAACTTGTCCCATAGTTTCTTTGTTGAATATCTCAATCGTCACTGTAGAGATTTTGCATGATGGATGGAGATAGCCAGAGACCCACATTCACACCAGAGCAAGGTATCGTGCTACCAAGGTCCAGTGGAAGAGCAGAAGGAAGTAGAAGATGAGCAAGGATGCCAGGATCGTGAGGGACTGGCCTATCAACAGAGACAGTGGGCTTGATCTATTGGGAGCTCATCAAATCCAGTTGGACCAGGACTGAATGAACATATGACCTAACCAGACTCTCTGAATGTGACTGCCAATGGGGACTGACTGAGAAGCCAATGATAATGGCACTGGGACCTATCTCTTCTGCATGTATTGGCTTTTTGGGAACTTATTCTATATGGATGCACATCTTCTTAGACCGAGATGGAGGGGGGAGGGCCTTGAGCTTCCCATAGGACAGGGTATCCTGCACCATCTTAAGGAAGCAGGGGGAGGGCGGTGGGGTAGTGGGGGAGCGGGAGGACCAGGAACAAGGGGAATAAATGTAAATTTTTCTTTTAACAATAAAAAAAAGAAATCTCTCCCATCTTAATAACTTATTTTGAACACAAACTATGTGAAGAATGACAGAGTTTGGTAAGTATTATTTTTAGTATATAATTGCAAGTGTAATTCTTCTGTTATGAGGATCAAATTTGTCTTCCAAGTATCTGTGGAGTAATCTGTTGAGTCTTCTGGGTTTATGCCAAGGATAAGTATATCTATATCATATGTCTGAATTATTTTTCATATTAATTTGTTTTTCAGTTTTTTTAGAGTCTTAGGACACTTCCCAGAGTGGCTACACAGCGTTATATACCCATTAATAGTGAATAAAAGCTCTACTTTCTTTACAAAATCCCAACATTTGTTCTCATTTGTTTTGTTTATCACAGCATTCTGAGTAGAGGAAGAAGAAATTGCAAAGTTTGAATTTTTATTTTCCCAATTGCTGAAGATAGTAGACATTTTTTGATGTATTTCTTAACCATTTTATTTATTCTATTGAGAAGCTTCTCTTTACTTCAACAGCACATTTGTTGTTGTGTTCCTTTTTGTATTTGGGTTCTTAATAAACTGTAAGATATACAACTAGAGAAAATTATCTTAGCCTGTGTGGGTTTCTTCTTCAGTTGGTTGATTGCTTCTTTAGCTGTTGAGTGGCGATAATTTTTCTCCCACTTTTCAATTCATGGACAATGGGGTACTGGTTTTAAAGTTTTCTTCTAGGTTATTGCAAATATTTTCTAATAGTAGTTTTACTATTTCTGGTATTATATTGAGGTCTTTAATCCACTTGTATCTAATGCTTGTGCAAGTTGATAGATTTGAGACTAATTTTGTTTAATTAATTTCTAAAATTAATTTGTTTACATAAGGACATCAAACTTAAGCATCTTTAATTTTTCATGCAGTCTTTTTTAAGTGTATGTATCTTTTGTTCCTTTGTTAAAGAGCATATGGATATGTGTGTGTGTGTGTGTGTGTGTGTGTGTGTGTGTGAGTGTGTGTGTGTATGTGATGTCTGGAAATGCAATTCTTCCAATAAGTTGGGATTTTTTCTTTTTTTATTGTTAAAAGAAAAATTTACATTTACTCCCCTTGTCCCAGGCCCTCCCACTCCCTCACTAACCCAGCTCCCTCCCCCTGCTTCCTTAAGATGGGGCAGGATACCCTGCCATATGGGAAGCCTAAGGCCCTCCCGCCTCCATCCTGGTCTAAGAAGGTATGCATCCATATAGAATAGGTTCCCCAAAAGCCAATACATG
>JAQHUG010000242.1:756166-773378 GCA_028555095.1 Dicrostonyx torquatus
TTCTGTCTACTCCGCCCACCTAAGGGGTGACCTAACTATAAGCCAGGCAGCCCTTTATTTAGCCAATCAAAACACAGAAATACAGGTGGACCCTCCCACACCCCTGCTTCCTTAAGATGGGGAAGGATACCCTGCCATGTGGAAAGCCCAAGGCCCTCCCCCCTCCATCTCGGTCTAAGAAGGTGTGATCCATATAGAATAGGTTCCCATAAAGCCAATACATGCAGAAGAGATAGATAGGTTCCTGTGCCATTATCATTGGCTTCTCAGTCAGTCCCCATTGGCAGCCACATTCAGAGAGTCTGGTTTGGTCATATGCTCATTCAGTCCTGGTCCAGCTGGATTTGATGAGCTCCCAATAGATCAAGCACATTGTTTCAGTTCATGGGCCAGTCCCTCATGGTCCTGACTTCCTTACTCCCCTTCTCCCTCCTTCTAGCTTCTTTATCATGTGTATACAGAAGGGCTACTGATTTTTTTTGAGTGGATCTTGTATTCTAGATTGTATAGATAAATCAGTACTTGTTTACTTGCAAACTGTTATGAATTTTTTATTCCATTTTTTTTAAAAAAATAACTATATTCACGAACATACTATAAACATAGTTAAAGTAAGCAAAATATTTTATATTAAAATAATTTCTTTTATAAAGTTAAAATTGCAATATATATAAAATCCATTAACTTTTAGTTCTAGGAGTGGAACCCTGGCATCATATGTGCCAGGTAATTTCTTTGCCAATTTAGCAACATCATTGGTCCTACATGGTCTTTTGCTAGTATTTACTTATTATAAATGACCACTTTCTTGGTACAGTGTTTTTAGGTTCTCGAGAATCTGTCTAAAACTGATGGAATGATTTCATTTTGACATTTATCTGCATGGTATCAGACATATTGGCCATCTACACTCAAACCAAGTAGCACATAGTAACAAAAACAAAGTTGCCATTCTTCTTCTATTTCAGCTTCTCAGTAAACACATTCCAACCCCTTTGCCCCTTAGGAGCAATTTTGACAATGGCGTAATTCTAATTCATACTTATGAATTTAAAATGGCTATTTAGTCTTGTGGCAACTATTAATCAAGGACACGATATGTATATGCCGGGGTGTCAAAGCAGGGTTTCTAATATTACTAAAGTCATGTTCAGACAGCAGCTGGGAGACAAGCAATAACTGAGCATATTTAAAAATCCACTCCATGTACTGAACAGACTTCAGTGTCTGCTGTGTTTAAGGTCCACTGGGTTGTGAAATGGCTGTTTCATTCACACAGATGTTAATATCTTCAGGCTCTTCAATAGCTCAGCATCTTCTCATTTACATATCTGCAGTAAGTTTGGTGTTCATACTGCTATATGTTGCTGGTTTGTTATAATAGAGCATGCTAAAGACTAAACATGAATGAGTGTAATTACATCTCATTAAGGCTTAAGAAGAAAAATAACAAGGAACATAGCAATAGGTATTCAGTCACCAGTGCTTCATTAACTCATTTGCAGTTTAAATACCTGCAGCTGATGAATACAAATTACTTTTGGAAATGTAGATTAGAAAGTTTTCCATTTTATCTGTTTTCTATGTATAATGGCTATTAAATGGATGAATTGAACTATTGATATTATGAGAATTTAATTTTAGTTTCAAAGAAACAAAACTGCATTTCTTATTGGTAGAGTGCCTTCCACGTGACTCTGGGATATAATTCTGAAATTGTCTAAAGTCACTTGATTGATGTGGGGAATATAAGGTTTATAGATAAAAAGACATAGAGGAGTTTCCTCTATTTAATTCATTGCTTAACAGTCTTATTTTAAAATTATACTGCTGCATCTACATGTATAGTCATCTCTCTGTGACAATGGCCCTCATCCAAGCAACTAAGTACTGGGACCAAGAAACACTGCTTCATTGCTTCACTGAATAAACAATGAATGAACAAACATTCATTGTTCCATTGTTTAGCTTCATAGAGAGTAGTAAAGACTATTTATGTTGACTTTAACTTCACAGAAATATGTTAAGTGAACTTTATAGCCCATTGATACATTAATTGATTTTCAGTGTCTTGAGATTATTCCCCAAGTCAATTTTTTAATATTGACTTAACGAGTAATTATTTTAGAATATTTCATATGCTTTTGATTTTAAAATTAACTAGTGTTGATTCATTATTCCATATTCATATAGGTCGTGGAGGAAATAGTCCTTTATTAGGTTTTCATGAGTACATAAAGACAACTTGTCCTTAAATTAAGTACAAAGAAAATTGCTAAATAAGATGAACAATTATGTTGCCAGTGGACAAACCAAAGTGGACAGGGAATATCATAAGTCTCAACCTTGCATAAAAACTGCAGGCAACTATGGCATACTGAGAGTGGGAAGCATATTCTTTTCCACGGAAGAGGACATAATTTAGTTGCCAAATACAAAATGGTTAGCCCACAAAACATAAATACGAGTAACATTATACAGATTGAATAGGTTGTATTTAGGAACGTATCTATATTTAGAAACACAAACATGCACAAATACATACATAAATACAAACATATTCGTGTGGGCATTAAAATTGATTAGTGAAAAAGATAGCATGAATTGACCAAAGATCAAAGAGAAGTATACCAGAGGATTTTTTTTAAATTAGGGAAAGAAATGACATAATTATAGTATAATTTTGAAAAGAAAAAAATAAAAATTAACAAAAAGGAATATTTCTCTCATATTTCATCATTTCATTTATCCAAGTATAATGTTAAATACAAATAATAAAATATTTACTTATATTTAAAATGTGTATCCTTAATTGAAAAAATAGACAAATATAGTTAAATAAATTTTTTTATATGTACATATATATATATATATCCAGATAGATAACATACATATACAAAATCAATGTTTTTAATGAAATTATATTCTTTTCTCATCTAATACATCCCTAATATAGTTTCCCCTCCATCTACTCCTCCCAGCTCCTCATCTCCCTGCATTACCTCTTCTGTACAAGACCAGGCTCCAAGAGAAGAGAGCCAAACAGGAGAAAAAGGGATAAAATAATGCAAGAGGAAGAAGGCTAAACTAGGCACACAAGTAGGTGAAAAAGAGACTCAAGAGCAGGCAAAAAAGGCAGAGAAACACCTGCTTGCACTTTTAGCAGTCTCACACAAATATCAAGCATACAATGAAAATATTGCAGAGGACCTGATGCAGATCCAGGCTGTTTTCCTGCTTGTTGCTACAATCTCTGTGAGTCTATGTGAGTCGTGCTTAGATGATTTGGTGGACCATGTTCTCCTTGTGATCTCTATCCCTTCTGATTCATACAGTCTTTCCTCTCTGTCTCACATAGGGTTGCATGATTGGAGACCTACAATTTAGATTCTCTTAGCATAAAATCTCATTGTGGATCTCTGCATCTTCTCCCATCTGTTGTCAGAGGAATCTTGTGGGACAAGACACCCACCCATAAGTAAAGTATTATTAGGAATAATTTCATTTCTGTTTTGTTTTGTTTTGCTATTTGACCAGTTGTGTTTGGCTCTATCCTATGTCTCTGGGATATCCAGTCTTTGGTGTCTGGCCAACCAAGTAGTGTCATGCTGTTGTGCCCGAGAGACCACCGGAATCCAGGCAAGTCAAGAATGCAAAAGCAAGGATTAATTCAAATCAGCTAGCTTGGAGCTCAAAGTGGGGAGTGTTCCCGTCTCTCATTTGGGGTTGATATATATATATAGGCAAAAACAGCAAGCCAGGTTTTCTCATGGTCAAAGGGGCTGGTTTTGCTAGACACGGAGACTACTTCTGCACACCCTCTTCTCCCCTTAAGCGGCTGCTTCTGCTTCTTGCATGTCCCCCTGCCATACCCACCGAGCAGTTACTCCTGCTTCTGTCTAGACCAAAAAGCTGGGTGTCAACAGGTAGCTAGCTGCTAGGAATATTTTGTGGTTTAAACTGTTGCAGACGTTCCTGTTTTCAAGTAGCTCTTGATGTTACAAAGTTTTTTGAACCCAGGACCTTAACCAGCTCTTGATCAAGCAAAGTGTATTAAAATTTGCAATGTCCTTACAATGCGTGGACTCGCTCTTGTGGAGTGGGTCTCAAGTTAAATCAGGTGTAGATTGACCTCCAACAACTTCTGCTCCACAATTGCCCCAGAATATTTTACAGTCAGGACAGATTGTGGGTGCAGGAGTTTATCCCTCTGTTGGTGACCAGGTTTCTCTTTCTGTAGCCTGCAGTACATGCCCTTGTGCCAAAGAAGCTAGAAATTAGGGATAAAGGATCCAAGCCTGCACCAGCAACCACCTTGAGTTCCCTACTTTCAAGGATCTGCGTGGATTTTATCCTCAGCGATGGGGCTGGGCTGCCAGTTTCTAGTGGGTGAACTTCTGTCCTCCCATCAACCTAGGCTGTTTAGGAATTACCTTGAGATCACCTCGGCCAGCAACTCAACCAAATGTGTATCAGTTCCATGATTGTAAGTCTTTCTGACTACAACTCTTGGCCAATTTAGATTGTTTCCTCACTTTCTAGAATTCTTCTCTAGGGTCATCCGCACAGATTCCAGGAAGAATCTACTATACTTGGTTTCCACACTGCTCCATCCCAATTCCTGCTGTCTCCCCATGTACACTACTCCTTTATCCCTTGCCCTCCATCTGATTTCTCCCTCTTCTGTCAACACTCCACGGACAGACCACCCACAGAAATTTTATTTTACCCTTTTTAGGGTGGCCCATGTTTCATCATATAACACTTCCCTTTATCTAACTTCTGTGGGTCTGTAGCATAGGTACATACAAAATCATTTTTTCAAGTGTAATTTAGATTTAGTAACAAGTGTTTTTGATAATGATATCATGGCATTAGCTTAAAAAGTTTATAAAAAGGAGAAATTTTCTAAATTTGTGTAGACTCTCAAATTTCTAGTTATTTATTTAAATTCTTATAATATTAATAAAAATAAATAAAACATAGAATACAATTATATATATAT
Source organism: Dicrostonyx torquatus (assembly GCA_028555095.1). Taxonomy (NCBI): domain Eukaryota; kingdom Metazoa; phylum Chordata; class Mammalia; order Rodentia; family Cricetidae; genus Dicrostonyx; species Dicrostonyx torquatus. Next base: position 761,172 of record JAQHUG010000242.1, read on the forward strand.
ATAAAACAGATATATTTATATACCTCACAGAAAGTAAGCATGAAGTATTTCAAGTGAAGGAACAAATGTTAAAAATTAAACAGTTAAGGGCAGGAAAGTGATGAAAACCATTTTGTGATTATAGTTCCTTAATAAGAGGCTCTCCATAAAATCCAAGACCTGTCTGTGGACCTGCACTTTCTGAATAAGTACTCTTTGCATAGAGATTTTACAACAAGACCTCTCATTTTGATGTAGTTAAATCCTGTTTTAGTCACAATTATAACTCCATCAGATTGAAGACATACACAGTAGTCCACACCTATGGATATCTGATTCTTGACAAAGATGCTAAAAATACAGACTGCAGGAAAATATCCAAAATAAATGGTGCTGGTCAAACTTGATGAATAAGTATAGGAGAATGAAAACACATCCATATTTATCACCCTGCACCAAACTTGACAGTATATTGATCAAGGACCTCAACCTAAGTTCAGATATCCTTGAGCTAATAGAAGAGAACTCGAAATCAGCTTGAGCTCATTGGCACTGGAAAACATTGTCAACAGGACAATGATAGCTCAGGCACTAAGACCAACCATTAACAAATGGGACCTTACGATGATTAAAAGCTCTTGTAAATTTTGGGTCAAGGATCTGGATTCATAATAAGAAAGTATCTTTATCAATTATACAAATGCTAGAGGTTTAGTATATAGAAGATATAAAGAAATAAACTTAGAAAAGAACAAGAACACAAATTAACATATATATATATTCATTCCATGGTCAATTTTTCCCAATTTTATTAAAGAAGAATAAAAGCAAAAATGAGGTAAACGTAGAAGAAAAATCAATTTCTATTATACAAATGTGAATGTAAGGACAGTTTTTTTTATTATATTTGAAAAACCTTAAAATTAGATTGTCCATAAAGTACTATAATGGTGAGTTTTAAAATCACTTATTTTTATACAGTTTCTATTTAATAACAAAACAAAAGAAGGACTGCCAAATATCATCAAAATAGCAAAAATGTTTTAAAGGACTTAAAACATTTGACAGAAGCTCTTTGGTTCTTTATTCCCTTAATACTTCATCATTTTATGAGAATTGATTTAACTAGTTATAAAACTTAGTATGTGATATATCATTAAAACATGTAGATATGAATGCTATAGCAGACTGCTATGGAGGCAAGAGGAATTCGTTCTCTGTGACGCTGGAGTCACAGACTGTTGTGACCTACCTTCTGTGCTAAGGATTTTACTTGTGCCATCTACAAGAGTAATGAACTGTTTTAATAGTTGATTCCCCTCCCAAGTCCCTCTAAGTGTTTATTCTTATCACTGTGCTTTGTCCATTATTCATTTTCTCTCACGCCTGATTATATATTGATTAGAAGGAAAATAATCTTGGAGGTAGTAACTATTTATAGAAATTTGGTGGCAGAAATTTACCTGCCAGACACACACCTGTGGAATTAAAGTATGTCTCATGGATTTGTATATTCTTGATTTATGACTATCATAGCTAGATCTTTTAGTAGTAGTATAATAAAGAAGCATATGTTAACTCACCATAGAAATAAAAACATATCAGATCAACAATGGCACTAACAAAATTATTTTTCAGATGTGAACTTTTACACATGGATTATCTTTGTGTTTTAATAATGAAATACTATATTTTCTAAACAAAACAATATATAGCTATCATACAAACAGTAAAAAATTGACTTCATATGCTTAAGGACTTGGCTGCATCTGATAATTTAATTCTTATAATATAGATTAAAGGAAAATGCTTACACATGAACTTAATAATATGATTTTTTACTCTGCACTAGAGACCTCTCAGGCAAATGAAGACCCAAAGAAACTGTAATAGTCAATTATCTGCATACTAAATTGGAAAGAGACTAGTAAATTGAGAAGAAGCAACAATGTTACAAGTAAAAGCTCAGCAGGTAAGTAAATTTAACAAGGTTGGAACAGAATATTTGATTGTATTCTCTTGAGGTCAAATATCCCATTATTATTTTATTTTTTGATTCTTTCATTGTTCCTTTTCTTGTTTTATTTGCTTTTCTCTTATACTATCCATGCTTACCACAGCTTCTCTTCACTCCACTCCTTCCATTCCCAATCCTCTCCTCTTTCACAGATCCACTGTTTGTTCTTTGCCCTTCAGAAAAGGCCATGCCTCCATTGACAACAAACAAACAAATGTGACAATTTGTAATAAAACTACACATAAAGTCTTATATCAAGGCTGGAAAAGGCAACACAATAAGAGAAAAAGGATCCTAAGAAGAGACTAAAAGATCAGAAACATCCCCACTATTATTGTTAGGGGACCCACAAAAACCCCAGAGCTAAACAAGCACAACATGTATGCAGCAGACTAAACACACACCCGTGTGAACTCCATAATTTCCTTTACACTTTCCTTGAGACCCTATGAGGCCTACTTAGTTCATTCTGTGGGTCATGTTCTATGGTTGGTCTCAGTATCCCTGGCTCTTATTGTCCTTATTTTTCCTCTTCTGCAGAGTTCTCTGAGTTCTGCCTAATATTTGGTTCGTGTTATTTTATCTGCTCCCATCAGACACCAGATGAAACCTCTTTGATGATGGTTGTACTTGGACCAGTATATGATTATAGCAGAATATCTTTAGGACTGATTTAATTGACTCCTTTTTCCACTCATGTTTGGTTATACCCTAGGTCTTTGCTCAAATGCCCAAGAAACACTTAACTATGTTCAACAGGGAAATATAAGTCAAAATTATTCTGAGTTTCCACTTCACAGTTGTCAGAATAGCTGAGGTCAACATTACAAGTGACAGCTCATGCTAGGGTAGGTGTGGAACAAGGGGAACACATCCTCGATTGTTATTGGAAATGTAACTATGAAAAATCAATATGGAAGTTTCTCAGAAAATTCAAAATTGATCTGCCGCATGATCCAGCTATACACATCTTAGACATAAACCCAAGAGATGCTCCATCCTACTATAGTTGCTCAACTATGTTTATAGTGGCACTTTCATAATGGCCAGAAACTGGACTTAACATAGATGCTTCTCACTGAAGAATGGATAAAGAAATTGTAGTATATTTACCAATGGAATACAACTCCATTGTTACAGTCAATGGCATCATAAAATTTGAAATCAAATGAATGAAACTAGAAAAACTCATTCTAAGAGAGGCAATACATATCCAAAGGACAGAAATGATATATACTCATTCATTATTTGATATTAGCTGTTAAGTAAAATATAATAAAGCTGCACTACACAGTTCCAGAAGTTAAGAAACTAAGAGAGCTCTAGAGGGGAAAAATGGATCTCCCAAGGAAGGGGAAAGAGATTTTTCTGTTGGACATGAGAAATGCAGAGATGGAAACCTGAGGGACCATTTGGGGGAAGAAAGGATAGAGTGAGACAGAGAATAAACAAATGCAATTAAGGGGCCTTTTGTGTAGCAATGTGGAAACCTAAGGCAATGGAAATCTCCTGGAACCTATGAGGGTGCCCTTAGAAAGGACCCATATTAATGGATGATATGGAGCCTGAAGCAGTCACCTTCTGTAAACAGGCAAGTATTCCAAAGTTGAGACAAGGACACAAAGCCAGCCATAATACCTTCTGCTTACAACCTGTCCTGCCTAGAATGTACTATCCAAATAGTGGTTAGCTTAATAGTGGCTCAGAGTTTGTGGGAGTGCCTAACAGTGACTGGTTTAGCTAAAGACACACTACTAGAGGGAGCCTATTTTAGGAACTGCCTTAGTGGCCAGGAACTATTATTATTATTATTATTATTATTATTATTATTATTATTATTATTATTATTATTACATTGTCTTTCCATATAGGAATGTCACCCATTGTTTTATAGAAACAGACATTATCAAAATGATTTTCTTGTATATAGTATCTTAAAAGTGGACTTACCTTGATTTAGCCAATGTAAGTATAAGATACATATGTTCTTTATAATAAGCAATCCCTTAGCCCTTTCAATTTAACAGGGTATTCTAAAATATCAAACGTTTCTCATCATTATATATTTCATGCATGCCAAGAATCCCTAGGATAATGATGGATGAAATATGTCATCAGCTATTCTAATGAAATCAAAATATTTGTGCAAAATAATAGCTTTAAAAAAATTTCCATTAGATTTTGACCATTAGAAAGGATGATACCATTTGCTATGTGTAATATTAATGGTTATTTCTTTCATATTGAAGGTCATTTATACGAATGAAATATTAACTTTAGGGAGTCAATTACCAGGCAGTCTAATATCATTCCAAGATTAATCATTGGTTTTAGACATATCCTTCATTGATAATGAAGCCAATATTCAAAATTCAAGAACTATGTACTTTGTACTTATCTACATTGTGATGTGTGATCTTTACGTTTATTTTTTATAATCTTGCTCTAGAAACTATATAAATTCATTTAGATTGAATTCCATTAGTAATGTTGATAATTTTATGGGATGTTTTTCTATTCCCTCTTTGAATGGATTTTTTCTATATTATAAGGGTTTTGTTATGTGTTCTAGTAAAACATTTTACTCTAAAATATTCATTAATTATCTCAAAAATTAAAATAAAAATCAACTATTTAAATTCAATTTTACATGCTAATTTATATAACAATATTTTCTGCCTAGCACAGTACAAATTTTATAAAAGCTATTCTTTTATTTCATGACATCTCATATGCATTTTTATATTAAGACAATAGTATTTAAGCTATTATAGGTCTGTGTAATTTTATTCAGGAAAGATAGATATTCAACACCATACTTTCCATAATTAATTTGAAATATTCTTATTTCATTCCATGATGAATTTCACAAACTTTTATTCTCAAATATCACCATCAAAACCTATTTTAGATCATATTATTTTAAAATACACCTATGCCTGTGTATTTCTTATCTAAAATATTTGTGTCTGGTAATGTTTTTAATTTTGAATATTATTGGAATGTAAAATATTTTTGTATAGATGATGAGAAAGAATGAGAACAAGACTTAGTCTTAAATGCCAAATCCATTATATTTCATGTTCGTTAAAATTCTAAAGGATTTATACTCAGTGTGTTAAGTGAACCTAAATAGTAACTGCTGCATGAAGTAAAGAATAGAATGTTCTATCATTTTCATCTCCAGAGTTTTCCATTTTCAATTAATATAAAATTCAGGATTTGTTTAATGTATTTTTCACCTTTACAGTATGTATCATTATGTTTCTCTTAGTTCCTTTGTTTTTCAGGGTTTACTATATCTTTATTAGTTTTCAAGTTTTATATTTATCTAATTTCTCTTTTATTACATTATATTTTTTCCAGTTTTTTTCTTCTTATTTAATCTGTACTCTTCTAATTTTGTTTTCCAGTTACAGCCACATATGCAGCAAAGTAATTTACATTTGTTCACCTCACATATTTTTATTTGCTAATCAGACTATTTTATGCATTTTTCTTTCCCTAGGCAACTACCTGACATGTCAATATGTTTAGCATTGTATTGTTCTCTGAGGACAAAGTTATTGCTCTCTGAATAGGCTTTCTAGGTTCTCCTTGTAAACTCTCAGTTTATCTCTGTGGGTGTTAATGTATTTTTGCATACTCAAAAGAACCATAACATTCAAAATAACATCAGGACCAATTCCCACTAAGTCATTTAATCTTAAGGGATGCTTTCAGAAAGCACAGTGCTACTTTGCTATGGTTTGTTAAGTAAGTGATAATGGCTTCTGCATACCACTTACTTAGTTTTGGATGCTTTTATAGCTATGTGTGACCTTTAAAAACATTCTGTTTAACATTGCTGGCTAGTTCTCCATTAGCTGAATAATGAAGGCTCAGCTTCTCTCTTCATGTCGGAAACTGTATCTCTGTTAGTCCTATTTTGAAATGGCTTGCCTGTTATACATTTTTTGGAAATGCTTCCGTATCACATTAATGTCACAGTTGATTCTCTAACTTACAAAATAAAATGTGAATGAAAATAGCATAATAGTAATTTAGAACAAAAGTGTCAAGAACTACCAGCACTCTGCCAATTTTCCAACATCACAATCACCAGTGTGGTTAATGTTACTCCATTACTTATGCTATCTAGGAATTAGGATAACAGGGGAAAGACGTATCGTAAAATTACTTAAGATAAGTTAAATTCTGAGACTTTAAGGTTTATTATAGAAACTATAATGTTAGTATTATGTATTTGTCCAAAATAATCTCACTGATTTTGAGATAAATATTTGACTTCTCAATCTGAATACAACTGATCATTAAACTATTTCTCCAAGCATTATAGCACACCACACTAATTACATCAGTACTGATCATATAGAATAAGTCATTCTCAGTTCTGTAACTACTGAAATCATTTTCAAAGGACAGGCTGATCTTTTTGGATCCATCATCATCATACATAAAAATTCCCACAACTTAAGTGCCTCTTACACTTGATAGGTTCTTCAGATCCTTTTCCTTTATTCAATCAACAGAGCATTGTTCTGTTTCCTTTACTTCCAATACAACAGTTTCAGAACGCTTGTGTGACAACTGTCTGCACCAGTTCCCAGCATATTTCTAATCTACCATGATACCTCATCTGATTCTGAAAGCAATCAAAGCTCCTGAATGGAATAAAAAATTCCATTATTTGTGAGGTCCCAAAGCTATTACATATAAATAAATAATACGTCTTGTAGCTACATCCTCAAATTGGAAAAAATAATTATTCTTTTAAGTTGCTTCATTAGTTGTTTCACTCCACTATGTGAGTATGTGTGCTTTTCCAAACAAAGTATAACTATTTGTTACATAACGGGCAAAATAGATTCGAGCAACTGCATTCAATACAAAAAAAATTTATATGAGGACAATCATATCAAGATTGTTTTGGAAAATTCTATAGTATAACTCAAGTTTTTCTTCATGAAAATTCAAAATTTTGTCTAATATTTTTTTAAGAAAACAGCCTTTAATTTTTAGGTAAAATATTTTTCATAATATTTAGAAAGAAATGATTACAATTATGCAAGGATTATTCTTTTTTGCTGAATTTTTCCTATCTAGGAACTAAATTTAGAGGCATATTATACAAGTTCCATGAACCCTGTGGATAACTGAGATCTAGCAATATGAGACATTTATGTTGGTTATTTGTTATCAACTTCACTGGACTTGGGATAGCCAAGGGGAAACTTTTGGTTGTGTTTTTGTTAGTGTGTGTGTGTGTGTGTGTGTGTTCCCACACACTATGAGGCACTCACAGACCTCAGATGACTGCTTATGGGTGTCAATTTTTTTTTCCTTTTAGACCATTTTGTTCACAGGGCTCAAACTCAGGTCTTATGAAGTTAGAAACTTCTCACTGATCCACTTCATCCTATCTAAGGTGTTGTTTTGTCTTTGTTTAATTTCAAATAGGTGAGAGTGTTCGCATAACATAATCTGGAAATCAGAGCTGAGGAAGAATGGGGAAGTAATAAACAGATAAGGAGATTCCAGATGAGTAGCTGCATCATTTCTCCCCAGTTTCACAACAATGGATCAAATGTCATAAATGTTGCCTCCCATGGATAGAAACTAAATTCTCCAACTATGAGCAAATATAAATCCTTCCATGCCTAGTAATTTTTCGGGAGTTATTTAGTAACAGAAAAAAATTAATAAGACTTACACATTAAAATTTTGTTATAGACATATGCAGCTATAATATATATTGATTTGAATATATCGCAAATAAAGCAAGAGTAGTAATAATAAAGTGATGATAGCAATAAATTTTAATAAATTGTTACCATTAAAAATGCTGAGATTTAATAAAGAGGAGATAGTATACACAAAGTCAATATGGCACTAACATAACTTGTACATTTAGAGCAATAAGGACAAATAGTAGAAGAGTCCATCACTCAAAACACCACTGAATTTAAAACTTTGGATTGCTTATTTTTCACTTTTTAAAAAATCTATTTAACTCCAGCAAACTAGAATTGCAGAAATCAAAGCTATAAACAACATGAATGTAGATCCAGTTTTTATTTTTGATTCTTTAATCTCTGCTTTTTATCTACAATATGTTACCTTAATCCTCAGTACTGCAGCTATGATATATGGCTTAATTAAGAAGAAAAATTTAGCCTGGAAGCAGTAATGTTTTCGAGTGAGCTGAATTCTTAGGGAGTTTACCAGTTATCATCACCTTGCTACTTGGCTAAGTTTTATCTCCATTCAGCATCTAACAGTCTTCAGATGTATTCAAGAGACATTTATATATCAGTATTAGTACAAAGAGCTAGGATCCTCAGTCATATTCTCAGCTCATCCTTACTGCTATGTCTGGACATTTAATAAATATTTATATGGTACTATAACTTAAAGGATCATTTATCCAGGTAATTCACTAGAAATATTGCTGTACTTTAAATATCAAATCAATTGATATGTCAAATATCCAAGCTCTTTTATCTGGATAATTATCTTTATAGATCTATTATTAAAATCTCAAACAATGTTTATCCATAATGATACTTTTTCTTTAAAACCTGAATGAAAATAGCATTCTATACAAATTTTGGAAATATAAACAAGGTAAATAAAACTTAAATTATAAGACACTAATTATGTAAGACTGAAAAACATTTATTTTTTAAACTCACAATTTTTTTTCATACTTGACATGCTCTACCATGTCCTATTTAATTATTTACTATGATATGACTTGGGAAATAATTATACCAGCTAATTAATACAAGCTATCTTAAATATGCATCACCATAAATATGTACTTATATTCTTATCTAATATTTAAAAAGGAAAACACATAACTTTTATTATTTTTATATATTTTTCTTTTCTGAGAATTTCTTTCATGAATATAAAACATTTGAATCATATCACAGTTAGTGATGGCTGCATGTACATGGGTTTAGTACTGACAAGAAGGGCATGGACCATCTACGAGGAGACTTACCATAGAAGGAAACTGACTCTGCTTCAGGGGTCTTAAAAACTACTCAACGGTTGTTGGGACCCTAGTGAGACATTCCTGCCTCTATGCTGAGATATGGGCTACATGTTCTTAAAGTAGGTTTCGTGTGTGCAACAACAAGCCTTCTAGCTATATATAATATGGTCTATATTTGCAATTCTATGAAAGGTAAAATTTTAGAAAGCAAGGGGTTCAAGATGTAAATAAAGATGGATGTACCTACAGGCAAAATAAGTTATTAGACAGAGGAAGAAAGTTGTGTGCTCAAACTCACCCATAGAGAGCATTTTGTTATTTTAAGGTCTCTTGGAATACATTTAAGTGTAGAAATATGTTGTATCACAAAGAAAGAGGACTGTTATCTCCAGTATTATTTAACTAGACTTAAAGAGTTTATGCATTTTAAAGTTTTTTGTTGGTGAAGAGGTTTAAACCATCCCAAGGACATTCCTGAATTAGCTTTCTCTGGAAGAACAATAGGCATAACTAATACTTTTTTCTGTAGCACCACTCTGGTTATGGGACATTAGTCTTCTGCCTCAGTTAACTAATATCGATATATCACGATGAAATAACTAACTCATTTGCTTAAGAAAAGCTTTGTGCTTTTAAGTTGTTATTGTATTGTTCTCTATACTGAATCCCGTAGTCTTTGGTGAACACAATTGTACTCTGTGTCTCTTTCAGTTTTCTTATTTTAAATATAAGTGAAAAAGACATTTTGTTTATTTTAGAAATTATCTGGTTCTATTGTGCTTAATGTTTTCCATTTCCCTGTATAATGGCATTAATATAAATATTTTTCCTTCTATTATTATTGCTGGTCATTTATATTTGTATATGTGTGTGGTTTTGGGTGTGTATGTGTAAGTATAGGGGTGAGCAGGAATAGATGTGCAAATTTATGTCTTTATCTCTCTATCTTTCTCTATACCTCTCTCTGTTTTGCGTGCAGCTATACTTTTGTATAGGTATTTGTGTGTATGTGTAGGATGTGTATACCTTGCATACTTTGCTCATCCATTTTTTCTACTTATATGGACCATTAGTTAATTTCATAATGTGATTATTATGAATAGAGTTACTATTGACACAGAGCTTCAGACATCACTTTCCCTAACTCATATCAGATACTTTAGATAAAATAAAACAAACTGATTAACTATGACACAATTTAATTCTATTTCATTGTTTAAAGAATCTTCAATTTATTCATCTAAAATTACTATGTTATTGTATTTTCCTATAGTAGTATATATGACTTTTGTAATTTAAACAGTATTCAAAATAGTCAAATTTTAATTCTTGGTTATTCAATAAATAATTTTCTTATGAATAGAAAAAATTATTTAACAATATATTACTATATGGAAAAGAGTCAATTTTTCAAAGAAATAATTCACTGTTGTGTATTTTATCAAATAATTATTAAAATATAATTATTGAATATTTTTAATTTTTTAAAATTTATTAAAAATAAAACTGTCTTTTCTCATTTTTACATGCCCAAACCAGTTCCCACTTCATCCTCTCCTCTTCTAACCTCTGCCATCCCCATCTCATCCCCCAATCCATCCCCCATCCATTCTTCAGAGAGGGTAATGTTTCTATATGCACAGTAAAGGTACATACAATTAATAATTAATATATTTAATTTTCTTTTAAACTTTTTAGTTATAAACAATTATATTTTCAATATAATTTAAAAATAATAAAAAGCTTTAGTTTTTATTGATACCTTCGTATATTTTTAAATTATTTTGTGATGTCAATGATTTTTCAAACCAATACACTTTTACAGTGTGACAATGACTTATTTCTTCTTAAGTATTCATTTATTTTGTCTTAACAAATTAATTTATTTTGGATACTTCTTATCATAACTATAATGTTATGTATGCGTTCTTTATGATTTTTTAAATTTAATAATTTATCCTACACTTGGATAGCTCATCGAGGGCTGAGGCTTAATGAGTATTCCCCCTATTGATGTTGCATGGTATGTGTACCTGTCATTGTTCAAGTCTTCTCTACACATCCCTATTGTTGAGATTTCATGGATTTAACTTCCGGTTACATATAGAAAACAGATTCTATAAGCAGATGTTCTTATCCTCTGTATTTTATAATCTTCCCTACTCTTCTTCCATAACGTTCAGGGGACCTATTTGTATGTGTTTTGTTGTAGTTATATGACAACTCTAGTTAAATACTATATACTCAGTTTTTTCATGCACTTTAACCATTTGTAGATATCTGTAATTGTCTCTATTTGCTTCAAAAGTTGAGTCATGAATAAGAACAAAACTTATTTGTACGTATGAGGATAAATATTTAGAATACAGTGAGATATAATATTTCATTAATTTTTCAATTAAATGTTCATATAATTTTAATGAAAACACTCTTGGAGACACATAAGATTTTCTTCAAAGCAGATTTTGATATTAAAATCTAAAATCCTGTATGTGCTACATAAAAGAACAAGATTGTCAAGAGGGGAAAGGGTTGGATTGGGAAAGCAATGAAAGAAAGATTTTGATAGAGACACCCACTATGGGTTATGGAGAACACTGGTGCTAGAAAAAAATCCCAAGATCCACAATGACCCCATCTAAGACTCCTAGTTAATAGTGGAAAGGGAGATTGAACTGGCCTTCCTCTGTAATCAGTAAATCATAAGGCCCTCATCCAGCAACTGACTGAACCAAATGCAGAGATCTTCAAACACCAGGTAGAGCTCCTCCGGGAATTCAAAGAAGGAGAGGGAGAAGGGAATATATGAGCAAGGGAGGTGGAGATGATCATGGGGGAAAATCTACAGAGACAGCTAAACTAAGCTTGTGGAAATCAAGAACACTAGACCTACAACTGTGACCCCTGCATGGGACAAAACCAGGCCCTACATATGTGGGAGATAGTGGTAGAGCTTGGACTATCTGTGAAGCACTGGGCAGTAGATCAGGACCTGTCCCTGGAGCATGAGGTAGCTTATTGGAGCCCATTCCCTATAGTGGAATGACATGTTCTGTGGTAATGCAGGGGGAGGGACTTGGTCCTGCCCCAACTTGATGTGCCAGACTTTGTTGATTTCCCATGTAAGGTTTTACCCACTGGGAGGGATGGATGGGAGTAGGGGTGGAGGTACAACTGTAGATGGAATATAAAATGAAATTGAAAAAAT
>JAQHUG010000242.1:797355-818183 GCA_028555095.1 Dicrostonyx torquatus
TTTTGTGCTTATAGTTCTGTTCCCTCTTACAATGTCTAGTCTGTTGACACAGGTTTCTAAAACTGTCCTATTAGTTTCTCTGTTAAAGTATTGTACTTATTTTATGTTTCTGTGTGCATGTGTACTTCCAGTTTATAGCAGCTCTGGAAAAACACAAACATGGGTAGCCACCATTTTAACCTCACTGCCATCTTTGGTAAGGGCAACCACATATGCCAGTCTGCCATCTTTTGTAAGGGTAACCACATGTGTTAGTATTCTACTAGCATTGATAAACTGTAACAAATTAGATAAAATATACTTCTAAATTTAGCTTACAAACCCAGTTTAAAAAATAAAATAAAATCAGATAGTGCTACCTTGTTCTCAAGTGCCTTTAGAAATCTGAAATCATGGCATTTTAACAAGAACTTCTAACAGAGGCATGACAGCTTTTGCAACACCCTTAGCTTCTCCAAGAAGATGCATTGTTACAGAAGGACCATCTGCCTCCAGGCTGGCCCTTGACCTTGGCAAAACCACTCACACAACAAAAAGCTGCCTTTCCAGCTTCCCGGATGCATTACCGGGAATTGTAGGAGAATAATTATGAATCGGTATTAGGTGTCTTTTAGAGCCTCAATAAAGCAAATTTGTGATCTTCTAACCCTGTAGTTCACAAGATTGAATGGGGTTCTATGATTCCTTTTCTTGAATGCTGATGTGGTAGAATCTCATCAATCTGATGATTAGATTAGGCCTCCCTGGATAATATAGAATAATTTCTTTATTCAAAATTAGTAATACAATTATACTTATGAAGTCCCCTTTGAGATAAAAAGTGACATATACATGTTTTTGAAATTAAAATTTGAAAATATTTTCAGTTAGCATTCTATGCTATACTTTCAGAAATATTGAGTCAAATGGTTTAAACAAAGAAGGGAAATTTTTTTCAAAGACAATCCTATAGTCAAAATTCCCTTAGAATGGAATTTATCTTTTTTGCGACAAAAAGCAGTAAATTATTTTTTGCATTCTGATTTTATTGTTTCTGTGTGTATCTTTTCTTTTGTTTATCAAATGTTCTGACAGAAGTGTTTAGAGGACATTAATGAGGTGACTGACATAAAATATACTATTCTTGCTCCCTAATTGATATTAACATAGATTCCTGTCTTCCTTTAGAGACTGGTATATTGTGTATCTTTTGTCTCTACTTAGTTCATTTCAAAAGTACAACTCCCACATTCTTGAAAAAAGACATCCCTTCTTGTAAGAACTTTAATAGAAAGGGATAAGATTTATGTCTCCAAATAAGAGAATGAAAATATCATAACAAGTTTTCTGAAAAATGAATATTTTAAGACTCTGGGTGTCAAAACTTAGAAATGTAGACAAGAAAAAAGATGACTGAATTTAGTCTAGTTCAGTGCATGTGAGACCCATCTTAGTCACCATCACAGACACTCAGAAGACTTCACAATAGCTTATATACAATGTCAGATGGAATATGAAAAGTACATGCTGTGAATCAGTGAAAGTCACAGCAAAGAAACTAAATGATCATAAGGAACATAGAAGAGCAGGCAAAAATAGGTAGAAATCTGGGTCCTTGACCCTGGAGGCTGAATTATATTGTATTGTATTTTTGTATTTTCACGAAGATTTAGAACCGGTTAAAATGAGTATCATTTTTATATATGTATCCATGACAATATTTGGTATTGTAAATGATATAAAATAGCTCTGTCTCTAAATGTGTAAAATTGTGTGTGCATGTGTATGTGCTGATAAATTTATTTCTTTGGGATAAATTTATTTTGTTATTAATTTATTTTATTGTGAAGCTCATGATCATAAGATAATGCAGGGAAAGAGCACAGATTTACACCTTAAATCTTTTCCTTCTAATATATTGCCCTCTATCCTCCACTTTCTGTTAAAAAAAATCAAAATATTGTCCAGTACCTCTTTTTATCTATTCAAAAACATAGGTAAATACTAAACATAAAAAGAACAAGCATGTTAGAATTGTTAATGATCCATTAAAAATTGTCATTCAGAGTTCTTCATTGAAATGCAAGAAGAATTAGATTTGCCCTTTCTCTGATGCCCTCTTAGTCTTCTGCTGGTTTGCTGACTTCTGCTTCTGTTTTGAATTGTTATCCTGCTCCAAATCTTTCCTCTCCATAGACTATCCTGTGCATGTAACATTGAGAGCATTTATCATTCGCTTTAATGATCTTTATTCCTTATCTCTTATTGTGATGGTTTTGTTTTGCTTGTTTCTTTTAACTCCACAGCTTGAAGAGGCAAAGTCTGTATTTAATTAGTTTCTAAATTCCTAGGGCCAACCATAGTGACATGTAGAAAGTAAGAATGTGTGTTTATTTAAAGAAAACCATGGTTTTATAGATAAGCTTTAGATTTTCCCTTCTATCAGTTTCAGTACACTACCTTATCCCAAGGGCATCCAGACAGTCACTTAGTCTTAAAAGTATACCTAATATATCCAGAGAGATGAAAAATTTACATTTGCAGCAAATTTAATATAATTTAAAAAGTACACTATATGGCATGACACTGCAGTTAATTTACTTCGTTCTCATATACCATCTGAATTATATTTTTAATGAAAATGTAATTCTATATAGATGACAAGCCAAATAACATTTATCTCAAGCATAAATCACAGTTTTTATTCCACTTTTCCATTTCTTATCAAAATGGTCACTCTGTTTCATTTAAACTCTTGGTGGGTCATTCAGCTTTTACCTGTGACGCTTTCATTTCCTGCTGTCCAAAATGAAACATCTCTTCCACCTATAACTGACAAGATGCACATTCCTAGTGGGATTTATTTCTTTCATCTTGTTCTTTCTTATACCCTTATCTTTCTTTCCCTTTTTCCTTCCATTCAGTGATAAGGTTTCTGTATTTGCTTCTTGTGCTCAGCTTTTCTCTTTTGTTTTTCGTTTATCAGTTTCCAGGTTCTTAATTGATATATCCCATGTATTTATCTCTCTGTTTATCTCAGGTTATACTCTTGTTCTTTATCCCTAACAGGTTTTCCCAATATTACACAATGAACTCAATTTATTTTTGTGACGTTATCATTATTCAATATTAGGTTAGTGTTTCTGCTTATTATTGTCTGTCTCAAATATCTTTGTGTCAAGTGCCCTGCCTTATAGTTGTCTATCATTTTGTTCCATTCTAGTCACTTTTATTTTTTTACATTAGTTAATTTAAGCAATCTGTGGATTTCCATATGTAACTAACACTGCATTACTTTTTGTGTTAATATAGTAACCACAAAAAATCATTTATTTTCATATGTTTTAGCCATCAACAATTGTCTTTCTTACTTGAATATTTTAATATATTTTGAAGATTGTTCATATTTTATAAAAAGCAATGCAACCAGGTCATCGCTTCTAGAACCTGCTATTCCCCTTAAAACAATAAAAAGAGCTCTGAGACCTTAAAAGCAGAATTATGGAACAAATGAACACACAATGTATCTATCTTTGAGTGGGAAACCAAAATAAACAAGGTACTTATTCTATCCAATCATATATATATATATATATATATATATATATCTCCAAAATTATTATAATTGTTCCTAAATATTTTGCATAGTTTTGTTCCTATATATTTATATATACACATATATGTGTATATATACATATATATATATATATATGTATATATACACACGTGTATATATTTGTGCATATGCTATTCTCTGGTTCCCCAAAGAAGTCTCTTTATTTATCTCAGTTTCTATCTCAGTCTCTTCTAGGAGCTGTAGAATAAAATGAACTACAGTTCCCGGAGAATTTGATCCATTTTGGGCAAGGATAAATGGGAAATTTCAGTCATTACCCCAGTGTGGAGGTCCAAAAATGTGAGCCTATTGACACCTTGGTCAGAGAGTTTGGAGGTTGCTCAAAACAGTTGACAAGTGTCGCTGCAGGTCCTGACCCAGGATGTGATTACTTGGTTATTTTAACATTAAGACAGCTCATACAAGTAGATCTATTCCATCCTGACAGATGGTCAGAATATGCAAGCATACTTCTGCTCTTTCTTTTGTAATAGGAGGTTACCTGGGGAGTGGCTTCCTTCAGAATGCTTGCTCTAGAGTAGTTTCACTGCCTAAACCACAGAATCCTAATGACCTGATGTCTCAAAGTGCTAAAGCAATTAACTGTTCAAGTTGTCCTTTGTATCATGTTAAAGAAGTCTTTTGTTGCCTTTTTTCCCATAAAAACATGGAAAATTAAACGTGAACAATTTCAGTATTCATTAGAATGCTCTTCTGGTATTATTTTGTGGATTCTGTTTTATTTTTCACATGTCTTCATAGTCTTTGCTTGTATTTCTGAATTCCCAAGCCCCTTCCCTGGCAAGAGGTGTTTTTTTGAGACTGGTCCCTAATACCCTAGGGGTGTATTGCTACCTGTTGCTGGTCCCTAATACCCCAGGAGCATATGTGCAACCTATCCTTGTTTTCTTTGTACATATAATATTGCTGGATGCCTCTAATTTCACTTACTCAGAGTTTGATAAAAATGGCTATTGCAAAAGGAAAACATCTACCTGATGACTCTTTTTTGGGTAAGCCACGGAGGATGTTGTTAAAAATGTAAAGTTGACCTGATTTAGCCACTAAAGACTTTGCTGTTTTTGGTATGACAATACATTCAGACTTTCTAAGAAGAAGGTGCTTCCTTTCTAATGCACCCTGTGACTAGCTTGATAGCGTACCAGATGCTCATGACAATATTTATTTACATAACTGTTCTGGAGAGAATGATTTTAACCACAAGAGCACTGGAGATATGTTAATAAATAGATGATATCAGGAGTTAATGGGGATAGTCTAGGAACAAGGAATGAAGCAGAATCATAGAAACACACAATGCCCTCATTTCTAATAGATGTACCAATACTGTAGGAGCTGTGTGGAAGGGGCTATGAGAACAAGGGATAAGGAATACCAACTATTTTTAGTTATGGAACTTATAGGATAATAAGAAAAAGCCTGTTATACCCCCCATAAGAGACAGAGTAGTATAGAATAAAAATAATTGTTTCAGTCTTGACTAATAAACTGATTGGGAGAAATTTGATTTTACCAGAGATAAGCATTGACCATTAAAAGCAAAACTTTCTTTTATTTTGCCTGATGCTATAACTGCAAAAGATGCCAACTAGACACACTCTTCTACCTGTAGATGTGCCTAGTGAGAAAACTTCCTTTGTTGCTACCAATTCTGCTCATGCTCTTAACGTTAGAGCTATGAATGAAGTAGGTAATGATTACTGTTGGTAAAGCTGGGGGACTGATGGGGAATGAGGAAAAAAAAATTGGCAATTACTGTAACCATAATTAGATGCATAAAAAAACAAATTTAATGGGAAATCTGTTCATGCAAACTATTGAAACTTAATAAATAAAAGCAGCCCAGGCTATTTAGGGCGACTTGTTTGAATCAGGTGGTCATAGTTTCTTTACTGAGCTGACTTCACACATATGAACCAGTTCATCAGACCCATTTGGAGCTAGGCTCCCAACATCTAAGAAACATTCCTAATGAAATTTAAAATATTACATTACTATGTTTACAAATATATATATATGTATGTTCTAAATATGCAAGAAAATTATGTGACAAATGAATTATACTTGGTTGCACCAGGAAAATAAATAAATTATGACTTCAAAACCTGATCCTATGTAGCTTTATTCATGAAAAGAAACAACGATATCTGTGCATTAACTCAGACAATGTGACAGGCAAGGATGCACTGTGCTGGAAACACTCTGTAGAGGTAAGCAGTCTGCTGAACTATGACTCGTATTAATAAAGTCAAACCCTCAATTATATTATAAATTCAAAAATTATTATCTCTCAGTTTTCATCATTGAAACTTATCTCATCCTAATTTAAGTGTATTTTATACCATATTATTCAGTTATCTAAAATTGTTAAAAACTACCGCCATATAAAATATGACTAGTCGTTAAGTGTTGAAATATTCTACGTTTACTGATGTTTCAATATTAATAATTCATTCAGGCACAACTCTTGAGCTGACAAAATCTTTTTTTGTGTGTCTGATTGCTCCTTTGTGGGACTGAACTTGTTTTTTTTTTCTAAAGTGACTTTTGTGAACTGGTAATAGTTGATCTAGGAGCTTGAACACACAACGGGTTTGAATTTTTATGCAAGCACCGGTGTGCTGTATTTATATCACACCAGGAAACATGTATATATAGCAGATCCTTTTTTTAGCATGCTAAGATTATGCCTGGGATTTCAGAAGGTAAACAAGAATGATGGCGAAGAGCTTGCACAGAAATGGGTGCACTGTTAACAGTTGCCCTGTTGGAGAAGGAAATGTGGTTGTGGAGGAAGCTACTATTTGATAGACTGCCTCAGTTTAATCTCATCTGACCTGAAACTGACCTGGCAGGAGCAAAGATCTTTTAAATAGCTGTATGTGCCGCCACTCCCTATGCTTATCAGAATATTGAGACAGTGTACCCTAAAAAATTGGAATTTCCCAGGTATTTTCTGCTGGAAGAAGGAAAAGGCTGGAGCCTGATGCCAGCTAGAGGAAACTTCTGGAAAGACATTTCCACTGTTCTGACAATCTGCTAGATCACCGTGTAAGAGAGACTGGAACTGAGACAAATGATGTGTCAGTGATAGACAGGACCACATCTTGGCCAAGACACATCTCTTGTCCTCTTATTTATTTTATTTGTAGATTTTTTTTTATTTTTTTCATTCAAAGATTTACACTTTCTCCCCTTATCCCATTCCCTCCCCCGTTCTCCTACTGCCCCCCCCTAGGGCTCCCTCACTACCCCTCCTCCTTCCCCCTGCTTCCATAAGAGAGGACATGGTAGCCTGCCCTATGGAAAGTCCAAGGCCCTCCCCCCTCCATCCTGGCCCAAGAAGGTGTGCAACCAAATAGACTGGGTTCCCAAAAAGCCTAATCATGAAGAGAAGATAGGTCACAGTGTCATTATCAATGGCTACTCAGTCTGCCCCCATTGGCAGCCACATTCAGAGAGTCCGATTTGGTCATATGTTCCATCAGTCTCAGTCCAGCAGGATTGAGTGAGCTCTCATTAGATCAGGCACATTGGGTAGATCAGCCCCTAGCAGTCCTGACTTTCTTGCTCATCTTCTCCCAGCTTCTGCTCTTTGACTGCACCTTGGGAGCTCAGTCCTTCACTCTGATGTGAATGTGGGTCTCTGCCTCTCTCTCCATCCATTGGAAGAGACCTCTATGGTGATCAAGATACTCATCAATATCACCATGGGACAAGGCACTCTCTCCTCTGCTGCCCAAAAACCTAGCTGGGAACATCCCTGTGGACCCCTGGGATCCCCTCTAGAGCCAAGTATCTTGCCAAACTTAATATGACGCATTCCCCTCTCCAATAACCAATAACAGAAACCTTAAGATACTCTTCAGATCACTGAGCATAACACTGTCAGTGTTTCCAGACTATAATAAAACTGAAGATAAAAGGAGTCATATATTCCTTGCAATTACTTCTTACTACCAATTCAAAGTCTTTCAAGTAAGAATAAAATACTACTTGAAAGAAGAATTGTGATAATACCTATTATGGATTATTATAACTATTACTCTTTGAGTTCACCAAAAGCACAGCATGAGATAGGGATTCAAGGCATAAATTTCCTTTGGGAGATAAAACAAAATGAATCCATAACAAAATGGAACATGCAGAAATGGATAAAATGTAATGGGTAATGCAGTTCTTTTCCATAGACCTTCTGAATACCTACAGGGGGAACCGTTGATCCACTCTTTTACAGATAAAGGTAGAAGTCTTATGCTATGCTCCATTTATCGTTTCTTACGATCATCAATGAAGATAGATCTCCCTTGTATTTCATTAGAACTTATCTGAAGCAGGATAGGCAATCATAGAAGAGCTATGATGTAGATGCCTGAAATCCATTTTATTAGTGCTTGAACATTCACCATCAACATAGACAATCTCGATCTGTGGATGTTTTAAGTTAAGAAGTATGAAGATGAAATGATAGTACCAGCACATACACTGAGATTCAAATTTTCTCTCTACAGATGATCTTATGAGTTACATTAAAGCTGCTTTGTCCCTAACTTTTTTTTGTATTTACGTATTGGAATAAATTTCTCACATAAACTGTTGTGTCTCCTGCAGCAGATATTCATGATCTTCTTTTTCGCTTATCAAACTTCCTTAATACTAGCCAACCAAATCTAGGATGAGTTGTAGAAAATGAAATTATATATTACCAAGTAATACTTCATGGTCAGCTATATATTATTATAGCTAATTTTAATCTTGTCTACTTGCCTTTTTGACTTTTATTATGAAATCATAAAAATGAGCCAGAGGAGAAAATTGTCCCAAGCTCAAGCTATCAGAAATGTAAGCCAGAGTCATGGTATAACTTATCCTCCTTTATTCTCTCACTTTTTTGTCCTTAATCCCAACTGCATCCCTTCTATGGTACAATGGAGATTCTCAATCAAAGCCTTACTATCACACCTTCATGGCTATGCAAATGTTCATCTACCTTGCTGTGCCATTCCAATTCTCATAATCAATAGATGTCCTGAGAATAGCATTCAGTATCTCTTGAAGATTCAGCAAATTTTTTTGAGGGATTAGGGTATTTTTGCTGAACAAGGAAAAGCAGCAGTATAAGTTTGCTGTACGTCTCATTGTGTTCACTGTGCTATTCTTTAGGAATGTTTTAGAATTTCTATTTATTTTATTTCTGCACACAAAATATAGATACTTTATTACTTCTTCTCATAGATCTTTGCTGAATTTTCCTTTCCATCCCATACTGTCATTAAATATGCTGAGTGAATATAGCTTATGGGGTCACTTTTAGGAAGTAAAAATAAGCAATGTAAATGGTAAAGTCTACTGAAGTACCTTAAGGAATTTGCTATCTCTGTGTAGCCAAAATAAAATAAAAATGCAAAAGGATAACATATAGCTACAGAGGCTTCAAAATTTGCAATAAAGTTGTGTGTCTTCTCTTGATTATTGTTAATATTGAGATATATGAAATGATTCATAACATTTTCATTACTTTAAACATGTATTACTAAATAAATTTTGAATTGAATTTTCTATACCATTTATAATTTCATTGAGTTGATAAATTATAATTCATTTGAATTGATGGCCGAAATATTTTTATTCATTATAATTTTAGTGATGATATCAAAAAAATTATCTTCTGCCAGAAAAAAAAATGGAAGTTTGACGGCCATTGCAATATGTAATACTATACTAGTGCTATAAAGGAATTTCCACTAAGTTAAATATAAGATAATTCCAGGTGAGGCTAAAAAACAAAATCCTTAACTTAACTTTTAGGCCATGGTTAGTTAAATTAATCTTAACTAATATGTAACTTCCAAAAATTTGGACAATATGTAGCAAAAAAAAATATTTCTCTACCCTAAATTCACATGATATAGAATCCTTAAATAAAGCAGTTGGTACTGGAAGTTGAAGTGGTTAGAGTGATGGAAAACATTTAATACATAGAATATATAGGTATCAACTTATTTTTACTGTGTAATACCAAGTTTGATAAAGAATACTCAGGTATCTCTGTTCCTCCCGATCCAATCACAGTCTAGTCCCTATCACTAAAGCAGAACACCGACTACAGCCATCCCTCCTTTTGGCTGCATCTGTTGTTGACCCCACAGACCATCCCTTACAAACTTCCTCCTCCAAATTGTCACTGAATCCCAGTCCCACCTCCAAGAGGCACAATTTGCCATACCACAAAAGCTGCCTACCAGAGAAACTGCCCTCAGACTTTCTCCTTTCTCCCTGTTCTCCCAGACCCACCCAGCTGTCTTTTCCCTAGTGCTGCAACAGAATACATGCTGAAGCCTTTTCTCAAATCTGCCTATATCTACTATGGAATAAAAAAAAATCCCCTCTTAACCTCGATCTCCCACCTCATTGTTGTAGCCCATGCCTCAAGTTCAGCTTGTGCCCTGGCCAAAACTCCCAAAGCAACAAATAGGTTGAGGGAATGCTCAGATTTTTCCTACTACTCCTGATAAATTGTCTCTCCAGTCTCATCCCCAGCTCTGTATTTGGAAATCTACTGTGATCTCTTATTACTCTCTGATCTCATGCCCAATAGACCCCAAAGACCTCCTTCAATATTCCTAACCCAACACATTCCAATAATCCAGCTGCCATTTGCAGTCATTCCCTGTGAAAACCCCAGTGAATAAACTAGGAAAACAGGAAACACATAGACATCATCCTCTAAAAATCCAGAAAGGAAACATAAAACCAGGAAGAAAACACCAACTCTACAAAAACAAATGCAGAAAACAATACCTAGCAGATTATTTAACCCACACCCAGATGCTGAGTTGCCAATGTAAAAAATATAAACAACATCCAAGATGATGTGTCTCCACTACAGCCTGTCTATCCTGTCACAGCAGGCCAAGAATATTGCAAAATAGCTGAAGCACACACAAACTACCTGAAAACATACTTTATAAATATGATAAAAATTCTTCAAAGAGGAAATAAACAAACTCCTTTTAAAATGCAGGAAGCACTGATAAGCCAATGATAATGGCATAGGGACCTATCTGTCTCTTCTGCATGTATTGACTTTTTTGGGAACCTATTCTATATGGATGCACACCTTCTTAGGCCGAGATGGAGGGTGTAGGGCCTTGGGCTTTCCACAGGGCAGGGTATCCTGCCCCGTCTCAAGGAAGCAGGGGGAGGGCGGTAGGGTAGTGGGGGAGCAGGAGGGCCTGGGACAAGGGGAGTAAATGTAAATTTTTCCTTTAACAATAAAAGAAATAAAAACAAAAAATAAATAAAAAATGCAGGAAGCAAAGCCAAATTTTGTAACAAAACAAAGTCTCAAGAGGAGGGATAGGGACTCCATCTTTGGAGCTTTGAAAGAAAATGCCCCCCTCAGAGTGGTGTTATTAGGAGGTGTGGCTTTGCTGAAGAAGGTGTATCATTGTAGAAGTGGCCGTGGAGGTCTCCTATGCTCAAGTGTATGGTATACAGACCCCTTCCACTGTCTACAGATCAAGATATAGAACTACCAGCTCTTTATCTAGTACCATTGCTGCCTGCATGCTTCCATGTCCTACCACAATAATAATGAAATAAACCACTGAATCTCTAAGCCAGTCCCAATTAGATGTTATTTTTTATGAGTTTCCATGATCATGATATCTGTTTACAGCCATAGGCACCCTAAATAAAATACAAAACCAGCCAAAAACCTTCAACCTAGAGTTTGTCCTCTATGAAGAGTGCTCTGGGACCTGAAACAAAGACAAGAATTGAAAAGTCATCAAAGAAACCAAAAAAGCTTCATCCAACAACTGATAGGAAGGAAGGATTTGAGGAGCAAGATGGGTCAGGTGCAACACAGGAACACAGCCAGCAGTGCTCATGGGGGATCACAGAAATCAGGAATACTGTGGAAGTCTAACGTAAGTATTCTATGTATATGTTATGGCCGAGTATCTTGGTGCTCTTGTGGGATTCCTAACAGTGGGAACAGGATCTGTCTTTGACTCTTCAAATTCTTTTAACTACTTGTGTGACCCTTCTCTTTTGGAATGCCTCCTTCAGCCCTTATATGATGATATGTAGCTGATGTCATTATAGTCTGTTATGCTGTGTTTGTTGGATGCCCCTAGAGGGAACACTGCTGAAAGAAAGGCTGAATCTAAAAATATTATGACCACATTATTCAAGATATCTGAAAAATTATAAAAAGATCACATAGAAGAATAATAGGTATAACCAAATTAGAAGAAAACCAGTTCAAATGTCAATAATAGTTTTTTCAGCAAAATCATAGAAAATTTTCCTAATCTCAAGAAGGAGATTCCTATAGAAGTACAAGAAGCATACAGAACACAATAGATTAGAATATAAACGAAAGAACCCTTGCCACATAATAATTAAAACATGAACCATACCAAAAAAGGAAAGAACAAAAACAATTGCAAGGGAAAAAATCATTAACCTAATTAGGCTTTTATTTCTGTGAAGAGATACCCTGACTACACAACTCTATAAAAATCATATTTAATGGTGGCTGTCTCATAGTTCATGGTGGGTAGCATGCAGGCAGACATGATGGTAGATAATAATCAGAGGGTTTTATACGTTCATTCTTAGAAAACAGGAAGAGAACCTATACCCATCTCCGACAAGACTATACCACCCAATGATGACAGTAACTATAAATCTATGGGACAATTTTTTTCAAACCATCATTTTCTACTTTCTGGTGCACACAGTATTGTAACCATATCATAATACAAAAAAGCATAAAGTCCAATTTTAAACATCCCCATGAACTATAACAAGATCAACCTGTAAAAGTCCAGAGTTGCTTCTAATATTCATGTAACCTCTTAACTGTATCTCCTGTAGAATAAAAATGAAAAAGCATATCTTGTACTTCCAACACATTAGGGTACAGGATACAAATTAACATTCAAAGAGGGAGGAAAGAGAGTGTAATGAAGAAATACTGGACCAAAACAAGACTGAGATCCAGGTGGACAAACTCTAAACTCTGTGTCTCCAGTATAATGTTAAACAGGCTCTGCTGGTATGATTCTGCATCCTTTTTGCATATGCTTAAAAGTGGTGTTGCTGGGTCATATGGGAGATTGATTCCCAATTTTCTGAGAACACTTCATACTGTTTTACAAGTGACAGTACAAGTTTGCATTCCCACCAGCAATGGAAGAATATTCCCCTTTCTCTATATCCTCTGCAGCATAAGCAGTCATCAGTGATTTTGTAGCACCATTATTCATATTAGTCAGAACTCGGAAGCAACCTAGATGACCCTGAACTGAAGAATGAATAAAGACATTTTGGTATATGAACACAATAGAGTATCACTCAGCCATAAAAACCAAGGACATATTGAAATTTGCAGGCAAATGGGTGGACTAGAAAAAGCCATCTTGAGGGAAGTATTCCAGACCCAGAAAGACAAACACAGTATATAGTAACTCATAAGTGGATATTTCATGTAAAGTAAAGGATAACGAGGCTATAATCCATAACCCCATAGAAGCTAGGTAAATTGGAGGACCCTAACAGGGACACACATGGAAGACCTCCAAAAGAGGAAATAGTTAAGGTCTCCTGGGTAAACTTGGAGGGTATAGAAAGGAGGGGAAGGAGAAGGGAACATGAAGATTGGGCTGGCTTATTGATCAGAGGTTAATGCATCATTGTCCTGGCTGATGGCATTCAGGCAGACATGACACTGGAGATGGAGCCTAGAGCTCTACATTTTGATTCTCAGGCAGCAGGGAGAGAACTGGCACATACTTCCTCCAACAATGTCATATCAATCCCAAAAGTAAGACACCTCTGAACAGTGCCAATCCCAGTGAGCCTATGTGGGCCATTTTCTTTCAAACCACCTAATCAAATAACATAAACACAGACCTATTATAATTAAAACTGACTTCTCAATGAAGACTCTAAAAGCCAAAAGGGCATGAACAGATGTGCTCTGGATTCTAACAGACAACATATGCTATTTCGGAGTACTAAATCCAGAAAATTTTTCAGTAACTAGAGATGGAGAAAATAAGACATTCCACAATAAAGTTTAAAACAAGTAATATTTATCTATAAATCCAGCAAAGCCAAAGGTCCTAAAAGAAAAACTTCAACCTATGGAGGTTTAAAATAAACATAAAAATAGAGGAAATAAACTATCTCATACCAGCAAATCAAAAGGAAGGAAATCACACACACACACACACACACACACACATACACACACACACACACAATCACTACTACTACCATCACCATCATTATCCCTACAAACAACAACAAAAGCAAAATAACAGGAATCAACATCATTTGTGTCTTAACTAGTCTTTCTATTGTTTTATTGCTGTGAAGAGAAACCATGGCAACTTTTACTTATTTGTTTCTTTGTTTGTGGTTTTGAGACAGGGTTTCTCTGTAGCTTTGGAGCTTGTCCTGGAACTAGCTCTTGTAGAGTAGGTTGGCCTCAAGCTCACAGAGATCCGCCTGCCTCTGCCTCCAAAGTGCTCGGATTAAAAGCACGTGCCACTACTCCCCGGCACCATGGCAAATTTTATAAAAGAAAATATTTATTTGAGGTGGTGGCTTATAATGTCCAAAGTTTATTCTATTATCATTATTGGAGGGGAACATTGCAGCTTAAAATATGTAGGTAGACATGCAGGCATTGTATTGAAGAATTCTACAATTTATCCAAAACAACAGGAAGTGCATTATCACACAGGAGAGTATCTTGAGCATATATGAAACTTCAAAGATCACCAACATAATGGCACACTTTCTCTAACAAGGCCATACCTACTCCAACAAAGTTACATATCAAAATATTGCCACTCTATTTAGGGACAGTTTTAATTAAATCACTGAACTTAGTCATTAATAGCTTGCAATATAAATGGTTATAATACATTCATGCACAAAAAGAAGATGACACAGACTTAACAGAATGGATGTGAATACAAGCTCCATTTCTCCTCAACCTAAGGGATAACTATTACTCCCAGGTGAAGTGGTAGAGAAAAGATATTTAAATCAAAGAGACCTAGAGAAACAAGCTGGTGTAGTTATTTAGTACCTAAGAAAATAAACTACTAACCAAAATTAGTCAAGAGAGACAGCAAAGGATACTGGATATTCAGCAAAGAAAAATTTCACCAAGATGACATTTCAATTCTTAACCTTAATGCCCCAAACACAAGGACACCTAAGTTTGTAAAACACAAAGAACTACAGCTTAAATCACATATTTGCCCTCACACATTGTTAATGATAGCCTTTAATATCCAACTCTCATGGATGGACAGGTCATCCAGACAAAACAAAACAAAAAATACTGTATCTAAGTGATATTATGGACCATATGTACCTAACAGATCACTTCAGAACATTGCAACCAAACGCAAAATATTTCTTCTCAGTACCTCGTGGATCCTTTTTCACAACTGACCACATACATGGACACAAAACAACTTGGATGGAAAGCGTGCAATGGAAACTTCCTGCAGTCTATGAAGTTGATACTAATATCCCCCTAGTAATGGGGAATATAAAATTTCAAATGATCAGTTTTTGTACTTAGACAAATCTTCCACTGGTGGGGAAAGGATATATTAATCTAAGTTGTTGGCCAAGGAAGACTCATGGAAATTCCAAAATAACCCTTGCTGTTACTAAGTAAAGAGATGAACTCCAGAAACTGTTGAACACCATTTCCAGGGATTCCTTCCATACTGCTCATTGAACATGGAGAAGTCTAGCTGGTACTTTATAAAAATTTCACCCACGCATTCCAGTCTAATTGATGTGGGAAGGCTACTGAAAAAAAAAGGTGTGATCAGAGAACCAGCCATGAAATCTTGACTTGGCATCCTTCATCTTGTATACAAAATATGCTGGGCAGTGTTCGCACAGAACTTGTGGGACTAACCAACAAATGTTTGATTTGACCTACAGCCCACTCCAAAAGAAGGAACTCATACTTGACACTGCTTTATTAACCAAGAATCAGATACTACTTAGTCCAGAGTGTAGAGAAGAGATGAACAATATTGGTTTAAAAAATCAATAAAATAATTCCTAATGATATACAGCTACATACATAGATCATTTCTTTATCCAGTCATCCTTAGGGAGGATTTTTTTCTGGAAGCAATTGGGAACAGTTGTAGATCCCTACAGCCACAATTACAAAGAGAATCTAAATTGGAGGTAATCATCAAATCCTCCCCTTCTGAGATTAGTGCATTCTTCTGAATGAGAGGTAAAATGATTGTAAGATTCAGAAAAAATAGAGGGAACCATGAGAACAAGGCCTGCTGAATTATATAAGCAAGGTTCATATGAGCACACAAAGACTGAAGTGTTGTAAGGAGGGGGCCACATATTGGTTCCCGGTCAACTTAGCCCCAAAAGAATTACACAGAAACTGTAATTAAAGCACTGCTAGCCGAGCGGCCAGGAACCAAACAAGCAGCTCCTTACAACAAAGAATGTTTCTATAAATTAAAATATATCTTCATACTTCCCTTTTATTCTGTGCTGTCATCTTAGATAAATGTAAAAGAATGTAGTAATACATTGGAAGGCCTTCCTAAAGGTTCGTGAAAACATGATAAAGTTTCAGAATTGCACTCATTGTTTAGTAAAGAGTGCTATTAACATTAAAAAAAAATGCCACATCAAACTTCATACTTGGGAGCACAAGACTTGTATATATTCCATAGGACTTAGGATTCAGGAGATGTTAGGTCAGAAAATAACATCAAATATAGGATTAAAACAGATAAATGTTTTATCAGAGTGTAACATGTAAAAAGTCACGGTTCCCTCTTTTGTATTTCTAAATACTATATGTCTCTCTTCTGGCAGGACTACAAATCACAGACTTTCAGTCTGCAAAATTGTATGTTAATGAAATAATATCCAAATTGATCTGTGAGTTAAGAGTAGAGAATTGTTTTCAGAGGCTGGAAAGAGTAATATGAATGCAGAGATGGAAGAAAGATGAGCACTGTGTAGAAGCTTACAGTGAGTCATAATGAAGACATTCTGGTGTGCTTTTGCACTGTTGAGATGATGGTTAATCAAGTAATATTCATTCCAAAAGTTCATAAAATGATTGGCATATTTTCATCATCATAATTGATTCATATTCGAGGAACTCCATATGTTTAGCTACTTTAAGTAGTCTTATATCACATGATTGATACATTAATATATACAAATTTTGGTTTTTAATACTTGTTTAAAATAAGTTTGATTTAAATTAATGTAAATACAGTTAAACATTCAAGCAAATTCAGAAAAACAGACTTCAAAATCAAAGCAGAGTTCAAATTTAATAGTATATAAATAAAAAATAAAAAATTAAATATAATTGTCCTTAAAATGAGAAAAATATACTCCAAAGTTTATAAAATCATGTGAACAGAAGAAATATATTCACCATTAAATATCATTTTTTCTAAGCATAGAGAACTTTGTAATTGCAAATTTAGCTTTCACCATACATGCCATTATAAGAAACTTTTGTCAGAATGAGCACAGGATTTCTATACTAGATTAGAGAATGGAAAACTATCAATTTTAAAATCAAAACATGTCCACAGTGTGCTAAAGAATATGCTTACAGACAGTTTCATTGTTAGCAGTTGGTAAATGAGAACCTCTTTATAATATGATTTATGAGAAAACTGGGGCAAAGGGAAATGTAGCTATTCACAAGTGTAGCAGTGATTATGAATTAAATGTTTCTAATGTGTTTTGACAGATGTGAGGAAAGAATAAATTTTCTTTTTAATTATCTTAGTGTAGTTCATTGTATGAAATGTTCCATGTTAGAACTGTGGTGTTGGCCAGTATATTTTCTTTAATATGGTCTATTGCTAGAAGATTACTAAAATGTGAAGAAAATAATAACTTTAATATCTTGTGTTTTATAAAACTCTGGCAATTCAAGATTATCTAATAAGTTCACTCAACCTGGTTTCAGTTTTTAAATTTCCCTGAAAAAAATTAAGGAGGCTCACACAATAGAATTAGTATTCATCTCCACTCACTGCCCACAAAGTTTCCTGAAGGATTAATCAACTGCAGTGTCTCCTGAATAAAATGCTCACAATATAATTTTAAGCTGCAGCTAGCCATTAACAGTCTCAGAGATGAACAGCACCCATGTTTCATTAAGATTTATATGAAGGACTGATCTGAAATATAAAAGCAGCTGATGGAAAATTCACTTGGCTTCTGAATGAGGCAATCCTTTCCTTGAATGTATTTATTACCAATGTATTTCAATTGTGAGAGATGGTGTAAGAAGTTGGAACTCACAGTGTCTGCAAAGAAATATGTAGGTGGGTTGACCTTGCAGGTGATGAGTTATTTGCCAGGGTTTGAGCACTGTTCCATATGCAGTAGCTAAACAGCATGATATTGCCAACAGGGGGAGCTAAAGACAGAAGACAAATGAAGCCCATTGTGTTTAGCAGTGTAATTTAGCTGAACTGACAATATATTATACCTTAATAGCACCTCAGAGTGAGTTTAATTGATGACTCAACTTAGATATTCTCTTAGAGTATCTTTCTCCTGCATTGGATGCAAGCTGGGCGCTTAAGTTTGCTTCCCTGCTGCTAATAGTGAGACTGCCATCTGGAAAAGATATCGGCTTATATGTTCCTGGAATTTTTTTTCTTTCTTGTTACTGCTTAAGCAAACAATTCAGAAAGCTTCTGATAAGCTTAGAGAAACAGGAAAAGAAGCTAAGGCTCCTCTCACTGAGACCTAAGAAAGTTTAAGCAGACAAACATCACTAATACTATAGGTATATTTAAATTTCATGTTTTAGACAGCTGAAATGAAAATGAAGTTGAATTGGAGAACAAAGTTACAGCTTTTGATCTTGTTTCATCAACATCACTCACAGATAAATAATCTTGTTCTATATCAAAACTTCAAAAGCTATGACAGACAGGAGAAATAGGTTCTTTTAAAACTGACCATGAATGCTTAGTTCCAACACATCAGAGTGGGAAGAAAAGTTATAAATATTACATTTTATCTACTTATGAATACTCCAAATAATTATAAGATAGTGTCATAATAAATTGTAGCAATCTTGATGAAAATTATGGTACAGTTTCCTGTGCCTATCTTATCATTTCCAACAGGGCTTATTCTGATGAGACACTTCACACATTTATGCACCATGAGTTGTTACATATATCTTATATGTCAACCACAAAATTGTGAATAAGAGAAATTGAGAAAGCTCCTTCATATCAAAGCACATATAGCCTCACAGTTAGAGATCAGCAAGTTTAAAGGCGTGTCTATGAAAACCTTACAGATGGTAAGTTAAAAAGAAGCATCACAGGCAGAGCACAAGGAGAAGGCAAAAAAGAAAAAAAAACAAAAAACCCGATATGCTTCTGTAGTGGAAGTGAAACAATTTGAATATATTAATCTTTTATTTACCAAAATGTGTCAACTGTGATCAATCCCCACATCTAATCATCCAAAGATGTACTTGACACACATCACTGCTACGCTGTGTGATTTTCATGTAGAATGCAGAGCATGCTCTATCTTTCAGCCATCTTTAAAAAAAATCTAGTGAAACAGCGAACCTTGGTGCATTCCAACTGTTAGTGGCCTGGTTTTGCAATGGCTGTATAATACATCAAAGTAGTTCTTTACTGAACTGAGCTTGTCTTTCTTCTACTGCTTTTCCCGCGCTTTCCCTTCATTGCTCTAGTCTCAGCAGCCAGACAACTTAGATGGCTTTAACACATGTATCAGTCTCATTCTCACATGCAATCATGATATCATTTGTAAGACCATGTAAACTACTCAGCACTTATAACTTCTTCATCTTCTTCATTCCAAATTCTACTAAAATCACTTTCTACTAAGATGGAGTGCTCTAAAGGTATTGTTTCTGTTCACTTTAAAAATAAATATTCTTCATAAAGAGGCTTATTAAAAAGTGTCTCCTATCCTGATTTTACATTTCATCCATCTATATATCTATCTCTCTCTACTATCTATCTATCTATCTATCTATCTATCTATCTATCTATCTATCTATCTATCTATTCATTCATTTATTTTTCTCTCTTTCTTATGTCCTTATTTATTTACCTATTTACTTATTACCAAGCAGTTTTTAAAACAGTTTTAGAGAATGCGATCAGATCATGGAGAATGATAAGAATGGCTGTTGTGCAAATTTAGTACATGACAATGGCTTTTATCTTGTGATCTCCTGATCACAAGAAAATACAGTCTTCTTTTTCTGTAGTCCAGAGCATTACCACTCCCTGATTTCCTATCCTATTGATTTATGAGTTAGAGTGTCTATTTAATGAGTAAGTGGGGAATGAATCTTCCCTTTCTGCTGACCATTGACTTAATGACTTAGCAGACTACAGGTAACTTTCCAGATCTCACAGTTTTGAGGTAAGACAGCACCAGCCACCACCTAGATGACAGAGGGGCATATAATGTCTCCACTTATTGGTAGTATTGATATTTAACAGCACCTCAAATTGAAAATGGACAATAACATTCAGGACACCTTCCTATATTTCTGTTACCTTTATTCATCTTATTCCCAGATGTATTTTATTTGACTTGTAAAAACATACTGGCAAAGGTGGTTGATAAGACTGCATTTTAAAGGACCACAATTTGGCAGCTGAGAAAATGGCTCCGCAGTCCCAAGCTTACTGCTCCTGCAGGATATTGGAGTTCGGTTCCCAGAATCCACATCCTGGAGAACAAAATTTTTTAAAACCCTGCTCCTGAAGTTGTATTCTAATTCCTTCTTTGGGACTCCATGGGCATCTGCACACATCACAGAAACATACACATGATCACACACACAAAAGTAAATGTTAAAGGAAATTAAATGTTCAAAATAAAAGACCGCAAACAACTAAGTTCAAATTATTTTTTGATTTCTCATTTGTTTTTGCACAAATGATAAATGATGGTTTAACCTTACTAATTTTCATCCCTGAAATTCTATTTGCAGAAAAGAGACAAAACAAAACAATTGGAAAAAGTACCATTTCAAACATAACAAAAGAATGCATAAGGCCAGGCGGTGGTGGCGCACGCCTTTAATCCCAGCACTCAGGAGGCAGAGGCAGGCGGATCTCTGTGAGTT
>JAQHUG010000242.1:829524-844696 GCA_028555095.1 Dicrostonyx torquatus
CTGTTTAATGGCCTCCAATTTAGTGAGGATAATACAGAAATTAGGGTGATAGTAAATGTTCTTCAAAAGTAAAAGGACCAGCTTTACCCTTCCTGTCTTAAACTTATTATTAGAACACAAGTGGAAAATCTTAGAATAAAGAAGAGTAGAAATATTGGGAAGTGTCACTGATAGTCGAGGAGGAAGAGACCATGTTCCTTAATCTCTACATGTGGAGTAGAGATTGTAAGGGATAATAAATTCAATTTTAGGTAGATGCTTCTGTAGAAAGTAATGATCTTTAAATATTCCCATCTTGGTAGAAAGTTTTATTGGAACAGCTTTGATGTCAAGAACTATGAAATCTTATCTTTGAACTAATTATTTGGATAGCAGAAGCTACATATTCCATTTTATACTTTTAATAGTAACCTATATCTCATTAGATCAATATATAATATTATAGCTGTGACACGGCTTAATATTTTTATTTGTTTTATCATATTAGGAAATGTGTTTAGTATAACAGTATAATAGAAGCAGTTAATATGCAGACACACACTCACTGTAATATTATATTTTAGATTTAATATGTAGGGTTAAAGTTAAAAGAGTGTTAGGTTAAGCCAAATCAAATGTCCTCTCTTTGGGAAAAGGGTGTTGAAAATTATGTGAATTTCTGATTCTCTCTTGACTACCCATGTTCCACATCTATATGCACAGTAACTCTCAACCATGGTGTTCTCTGCCATATGATCCTTTAGTGAAAAAAAATTTTGTTTCTAAATTGATAAAATGTATTAGAAACTGGCATATTGGCTAATGACCTCATTGTTAGTTATTTGAATTAGATTCCGGGAAATAGACGTCTCCTAGATTCAATTTTAAGAAATTACTTCTTCATCTAAGATTCTCACTGAGGCATTCCAGTGTGGCCCTGTGTAAGCTCTCAGGCATTTCTGCAAAACAGAGTTTTAGATACGACTATCTGAGGGGAAATTGGAAAAGCATCTGTTTTTGTTTTTGTTTTTTTTGTCCAAAAAAAAATTTGCTATGCAGTCACTGGTCCTCTATATATTTTCTGTATTAATTATTTGTATTCATGAAGAGGAGATTAATGGTCTTTATTAGTTTGCATATATATTTTTAAACTGTAGATTTTATACAAAATTTTATTTATGTAAAATTAAGAAGAATTAGTGACAATTGTAGTTACTGAAATTTAGGTCTCTCCATGAAAAAGTAGAGAAAATAAAAATGCTTATCTTTTGAGAAATATAATTTGTTCTCCTGTAATTCATTTAAAACATTCAGACTTACATTTTATTTAGCACATAGATAAAACACAGTAAATTTCTTGTTATATAGTTTGTTTGTTCTGTGTGCATTGGTGTCAGAGATGATAAAATTTCTTTGTTCAGGCTATCATATGTCGGTCAAGTACTCCTTAACATGAGACCTTCCCTGAAGTGGAGGATACTCCTAGTATCACTGTTTAGAAAAATAATGGTTTTTCCCTCTCACATAAGGTATAAGTGACTGTTCTCTTGTTACCTATACCTTCATGTCAACATTTTCAGGCATTTATTCACTGCTTTAATTTACCCAAATAAAATATGAAAAGATAAATAAAACCTATCACATAAAATTTGGATAATAAAACTCTCAGACGATTAAAAAGTCTAAGAAAACATCCAAGAATCAGAGACCCAGTAATTCACACATTCAGGAATTCTATAAAAACCCTTAACTGAAAGTGGTAATATAAGTACAGAGACCCTGGTATAGACTCATAACTGAAGCATACTGCTTCAGTTTCTGTGGTCTGTGCATTCATATGAGCTTTGCTCATGTGTCTATAGATCTTTTTTTCAATTGGTGTCTTTCCCTCTGACTTTTAAGGTATTTCTGACTCTCTCAAATGGTTCCCTGAGTCTAAGGAGAAGGATTTGGTGGAAACATCCCATTTAGAACTTTGTGTTCCAATGTAGCCCACTCTCTGTGTAATGTCTAGCTATAGCTTTGTAGATTTGTCCTCAAGTGCTGCAAGACAAAACTTCTCTGGCGATAGCTGAATGATGAGTTATAATTTGTTGGGTTTTTTTTTTATATATGTTTGTCTGTTTTTTTCTTTTTCTTTTTTGGGTATGGTGAGATGCGATTCCCCTCTATATGCTGTGAATATGGTTTATTATCATTTGTTAATACAGAAGCTGCTTTGGCCTATGGCAGGGAAGACTATAGATAGGTGGTAAAACTAAACTGACTTCAGGGAGAAAGAAGGTAGAGTCAGAGAAACACCATATACCTGCCAAAGGAGAAAAATACAAGATCCTTACCGTTAGGCCACAACATCATAGTGATACATAGATTAATAGAAATGCGTTAATTTAAAATGTAAGAGCTAGGTACAATTATGCCTGAGCCATTGGCCAACCAGTGTTGTAATTAATATGGTTTCTGTATGATCATTTCGGTGTGGGTGGCTGAGAAAAGAAATGTGCAGATTCCACTACATTGTGTTCTTATTTTTCTTTGGGGTTTTGTTCTCTTGGGTCTTCATTGCTATTAGAGAAAAATAGAAAAGTAGAGATGAAAAGAAGATCTGTAAGCACTGGGGTTGGGGAAGAAGCAGATTAAATACCTTGAAATTCAGATAGTGTTCTAAATGAAACATAAACAAACTGGACTCTCTGAATGTGGCTGCCAATGGGGACTGACTGAGAAGCCAATGATAATGGCACAGAGACCTATCTCTTCTGCATGTATTGGCTTTTTGGGAACCTAGTCTATATGGATGCACACCTTCTTGGGCCGGGATGGAGGGGGGAGGGCCTTGGGCTTCCCACAGGGCAGGTTATCCTGCCCCCTCTTAAGTAAGCAGGGGGAGGGAGGTGGGTTATTGGGGGAGCAGGAGAGCCTGGGACAAGGGGAGTAAATGTAAATTTTTCTTTTAACAATAAAAAAATTTAAAAGAAATAAGAAAAAGACTTCAAATTTAAGTCAGATTTTCTTTTTCCTTTTACTCAAAATAGATTATTTTAACAGATAATATATTCAGATTATGGCTCCAATCTCTCTACTCGCAATTCTTCCCTATTTCACCTTCTATCAAGAGCTACTCTATGTTTCTCATTAGAAAATAACAGGCTTGTAACAGATAATAGTAAATGTAACAAAACAAATAAAATAAGATAAAGAACTATTATACACTGACTTAGAGGGTCTTGTAACCCATCATTCTAGGATTTTATAATTTTTTCCCCTTCTTTCTTAGGGTCTGCTGAGTTTTGTGTGGAGAGATTTGATGTCAACATCCTGTTTAGTGATGAGTATTCCAAG
Organism: Dicrostonyx torquatus; assembly: GCA_028555095.1. Taxonomy (NCBI): domain Eukaryota; kingdom Metazoa; phylum Chordata; class Mammalia; order Rodentia; family Cricetidae; genus Dicrostonyx; species Dicrostonyx torquatus. The sequence continues at coordinate 832,846 of JAQHUG010000242.1, forward strand.
ATTTCTAGATAATATGTGGATATGAATCTCTGTATTTGGCCCCATATGCTTCAGAAAGAAACTTCACTGATAATGGCCTCTTTGAGCCTCTTGTTGTAAGGCTTCTTGAGCCTCCATACTCCCCTAGTCATTCCTCGGCCTCCTTATTCACCAGGGAAATATGAGTGTGCTATCTGCCCATTCCCGCAGCCCCATGATGCAGGACAATCAGAGGTGATAGGGAATAGAGTAAAGGAGGAACTCAGTTTATTACTGTGAGCATCAGCTTATATAGTTAAGTGACATCGTGAGATGGGGGGGTACCTCTAATCCAATGAGAAGCAGACAAGCACCCCCTCTGTCTGAAAGGGCATTTACCTAATTTTTGCTGTCTCATTCTTACTCAAATTCAAACCTGGCTTTTCTGTGTCTTACAGGCCTCAAAGTACTCTAGCCAAGCATTTTTTATGTCCTATAGGCCTCAAAGTGCAGGCCCTGAGATAATTTTTGCCTGAGAAGTAAAACATTATAGCAGAATGTCATTAGCACATGTTTAAACACAATGCCTTTTTTAAAAAATAATATTTTGTTTTACCATAGTTCCCTGGGTTATCTAGTCCTCTGCTCTTAGTCATTGGTCAGGGTATAGTTTGGGATTCCTATCACAGAGTGGGCTTTAAGTAAAACTAGATATTGGTTGGTTATTCCCACAGATTTGTGTCAGCATTGCTCTAGTGTATCCTTCATGTAGGACACCATTTAAAAAAAAAAGAGTTTGTAGTTGGGTTGGTGGCTACATTACCTTCCTGTATCAAAGATGATAAATATAGGGGTGAAAGTTGTACGAATCAGCTTGAATTCTTCATGTTATATGAGTTGTATAGGTGTTATCTTCAGGCCTTGTTGAAAGTTTGAGAACAAACTATTTGTCTTGGCAACAGGATTCTTTGTTTGGAAATCTCCATATGACCCCTTTGATCAACACACTAATTTGATGTAACCAAATCTTGGTTCTGGAAGCATCATTTGGTGAAAGGAGAAGACCATTTAGAACTATGTCCTCTCCATTATTTGATGATATCATTAAGATTACTTTCATATATGTATTTATTTATGCAATAATAATACATTCTAAAATGTATTCTACTACAATATGTTTCCATACTACTGCTCAATTGACCTTAATTTTATCTGTAATTCTCTATAATATCTCATTTATCTGCTTCAGGCCTCCCCCTATGCACTTGATCTTCTCATTTTAGTTATCCTCATTTATTCATAATTATTAATTCTATTTCTTTTTCCTAATGAGTTATATCTGCACACTATGGCCCTTACTATATACCTGTCCTCTGTGGTTGAGGAATTCTAGCTTGATTATCATTGACATAACACCTAATAGACACTTACCAGGGAATACATCCTTGTTGGTCTTTCTGGGTCCTGGAAACCTTACTAAATATGATTGTTTTTTTTTTCTAGTTCCATCCATTTACCTGATAATTTACCTGATAATTCTATTTTCTAATGGCTGAGTAATACTCTATTGCATAAATATACTGCATTTTTCTTTTACTCTTTTTTAATTAAGAGATATCTATATTGTTGCCAATTTCTGGTTTTTATAGATATAGCAGCAATGAGCATGGTTGAGTAAGTGTCTGTTCAATAAGATGGAACATTCTTTGGGTATATGATTGAGTGCTGCAGGTGGATATGCAGGTAGATGTATTCCCATCTTTCTGAGCAACCACCACAATAATTTCCATGCTGACTTTACACATTTGCATTCCCCCCAGCTTTGATCAGTGATTTTCTCACTCTAAACTCTGGCCATCAATAGCTGTCGCCTGTTTCATTGATCTCGGCTGTTCTTACAAGGTGTAAGATGAAATTGCAAAGTAGTTTTATTTTCATTTTACTGATAGCTAAAGATGCAGCTTTTTTTAAAAAAATTACTAATGGTAAACTCTAACTTTCTCTGGACAAAGGCTTTTAAGTTCATTTAATATCTGTCCAGTACACACACACACACACATACACACACACACACAAATAAACAAATGAAGAAAACAAACATAAACACAAACTCCATACAAGTTATAGGTTAACTTAAATTGAATAAATATTTGTCATGAATTTTTAGACAGCCAATATGAGCATAGTTAGTATATTTTTCTCATAAATATTATATAGTGACTTTGAATAAAAGCAAATAAATTGTATACATAATTCCTAGTAACTCAGCTCTATTCTCTCATTTTCTACTGATATTTGCTTATATGAATATAAATCTTGATAAGAAGCTGCTATTTAACAATTTTGAAGAATTTCCTTCTTTACATTTTAGTAAATTATTAACTAACTTTCATGTAAGCTATCAGTGGTATGGTGAGAACATTGAGCAACATATTGGAAATTAACATAATTATATCAAGAGTTCCCTAGTGGTCAGAAGCATTAGTATACAAACTACTTTATGAATATGCATCTCAAGTATTTTTGGTTTAGGTCACTTGTAACTAATACAAGAAAATTCAAGTCACTGTTATCTTCTAAGATTTTAAAAGTTACAGATGACTAGTGATAAAATGGAAAAAAACCTAAGGTACAATAATTTATTACCCAAACAAAAATAATCCATTTATTTTATGATTAATCATATTTTACATAGTAACTATTTTAGTTTCTTTTTCTACTCTCTTTGTTTCTTACATTCTAGATTTAAGTAATGGGAGTGTACTGTCTAAAAAATCATTCTCCAACATTTTTCTGATTAAAAGCAAGTATTCTTGGGCCCACAATCAAACACATATTGTGTTTGTTAATCTATTGAGTGTTTTTTTTTCTGTTACAATGAAAAGATCATCACTTTTCAAAAGCAAATTCATATCAATACTTTATTAATTTTCAACTTGTATATCAAATATTCAGCTTGCAGCTGGGTTTTTATAGCATGCAAGCAGTAGTCAAGTGCATAACATTTGGGCAAGTCATAATACACAATGGTGTTGCTAGATACTTACTGCAGGCCAAGACAAACAGGTGCAGCTCAGTGAGTCAGATGTTAGAATACTGCTTTGTAGTATAATCTAACTGCAATTAATACCAAGCCACTGTTTGATACATACTGAGTTTTATGAATTGATTCTTTTCATAAGCAACATATGAGAAATAAAAAATAATAGCTATGACATCTTAATTTCATCTCTATTAATTTAAATTAAATAAAAAATAGATGAAGAAAAACTTTTGAACAGTATAGTATAAGAATTTTATTAAGTATATGAACATGTTAAAGTTTATATACAAAATGGTTAGAAGGAAATATATTTTGATGAAATGCTTAGTGTCATTGGCATAGGAAAAATAGCATGAGCAACTAGAAAATGTTCTTATTATTACAAACAGGTCCAAATATTTTGAAACAAAGATCACTGTTCCTATTCCCAAAATCTCAGATCTAGTTTTCTAACTATATTTTATTTTCACTAATATTCACCATTCTCATGATGTCTTTGTGCTTTGGATTTTTGATAACTTTCTACAGGAATTTTGTGTTCAATATGCTATCTTCTATCTTAGAAAATTTATTGGGATGTCTTTAGAATAATATATCTTTTTTGTTCATTTTGTTCAAATCAACTCTACCAACTTATGTAGTTATCTATTTTATATTCCTCTGTTTGTGTAGTTTCGCTCAAATTTTACAAGCTACAGTTATCATCTTTATTTGTTCAACCATCATTCTTCCTTTGTTGGGTAGTAACTCTTATAACACATTAAAATGTACTTTGTAACATGTATTTACATTTCATCTTTCAAAATAAGGATATCCATAAAACTTTTTAAATGACTACATTACATATGTCATTGAACAGCATATATAAAATAGTTTTAAAATATTCTGAGAAAGAAAGCTACAAAAACTTTATGGATTTGTTGACATTTAAGCCACTTCTTTTAGGATGAAACTAACATTTCCAGGTGAATGAAAACCACTCAAAACTTAAATAACAAGCATCAAAACTATCATTTAGGGAAAGTTCATTTGTTTTCCAATAATGTACACCAATTTTAATTATTTACTATATTAAAAATAAAATATATCACTAAATCCAAGCAATTCATCGCTATTAAGGAAGAGAATATCATGTATCAAGATTAATAGTTGGGATGTGGGATTTCCCTCTGTATGCTGTGAATGCCATTGACTAATCAACTGTCTTAGGCCTGCTCAAGGCAGAACTTAGGTAGGTAGGGAAAACTAAACTCAATGCTGGGAGAGAAAAGACTGGGAATGAGAAGCCAGAAGACAGACTCTAGAGCTTTACCCAGTATGCTACAGCCACATGGCAATGCACATATTAATGGAGACGGGCTCAAGATATGAGTTAACCAGAAATATGCTGAAGCTATTGCCCAAACTGTATTGCAAATAATGTGATTTCATAGGAAGTGATCTCCTGTGCCCATGTATTGCAGGCTACTTCCCACTTTCTCTTCTATGAGGTTCAGTGTGGTCGGATTTATATTGAGGTCTTTAATCCATTTAGACTTAAGTTTTGTGCATGGTGATAGACAAGGATGGTGAAAAAAAATAATGTGATTTCTGTGTGATTAATTCAGGGCTGAGCAGCTGGAAACAAACAAATGGCCACTTTCAACAAATTGTACTTCCCCCGCAAAAACTCTGGCTCTTTCAGGAGGTTGACCATTTAAATGGGGTTTGTTGACAGCAAAAGTCATGTTCCTTGGTGGTAGCATAAGTCAGCTGGTTATCAGAGTGGAGGTAGAGAGTGTGGCTCCTACCTGGCTTATGGTGAGGCAATGAACGGACTTCTGACATGTTACACTGGGTGGAGCAAGCAGGCAGGGCTGTATTCACCTCAGAAATGCTGCCACTTAGGTTTGTAAGAAGCACTTAGCATTTTAAGAAGTCATCCTAATCAGAAAATAATTACAGATATGCAATAAGGACAGAATCAGACATAAGAAACCTCTAAATGAGACATTTAGAGGTTTAAACACACATAAATGTGTGTTTAAAAAATGTACATATTCTTGAGAGAGAGAAGAAAAAGTGTAAAGAAACAGTAAATGTAATATAAAAAAGAGTACAGACAGTCATAGATTAAAGGAGCAAAGATAAAAAAATATTAAACTTGTAAAAAAAGTTACAGGAATAAAAAAAAACCCAACCCATGTAAAGATGAAATATACACAGACAGTCTGGATTATTATTGTGTTTTCTTTGAAATTTTTGACTGTGAAGGTGCTAAGTAACCAACATGTATACTTTAAAGGTATCTTGTCTTCAAAATTTGGGTCTAAGGATATGTTGTTTTTGAAAAAGCTTCTTTTATTTCCATGAAACCTGAGAACTTGTGGAATCCTTCCAGACTAATGTGGTTTGATGGACCAAGACTCCCTGAAAGGTCACCATGAACACCCCCAAAATTACTTCACCTGACAAAAAGTAGGAAGCATTTTGGAGAGAACAATGCCCAAATTTATTTAATGATTGTTTATAAATGTTTGTTTACATTTAAAGAGGGATATACTATAGAGATTTGCATTGGTATGGATCTTGCTTTATTGATACAAATTTAAGGTCAATTTTGTTATATATATATATATATAAATATATATATATTTATTTCTGCACTTGATTAAGGTATTGTGCTCATGAAAAATGTAATGTATAATTAAACAAATACAGGTAAATAGAGAGTCATCTATAATAGTCAAACTTGTAGTCATGTTAGTTAGATTTTCTAGATATATTTCAGATGTATTTTCTAGATATATTTTAGATAATAGAGGTATATTTCAGATGGATAATTATTCTTCAAACCTTTCAAGGATGATAGAATTTGGCATTTTAAATATTTTTAGGAAATTAGGATTTTTTGTGACAATGAGACATATCTGTTCCTGGCAGCATAAATCTACTTCAAGAGGATGATGGGCATCAAAGAGACAGCTTACATAACTAGTTAGTCATTTGGACAAAAAACTGTTCTTGCCTGGACTGCTTGATGTTATGCTGTATAAACTCGACATTCAGAACCCACAGAGAAATGACTGCTGAACTTGCCTAAAGGTAAGATAATCCTTTGGGGTTTCTGCTTCATAAAGGCATCTACCAACATTCTACAGGACACAGAAAAATGTGACTGACAAACTGTCAGTATAGGTGGAACTATCTTTGAAAATGCCTGCTTTGCAGAAAAGTCTTTTGGATACTATAGGCCTGAAGCCTGTTCGTCCAGGCAGTGAGATGTCTCTGTCATTTCTAGAGTTCTGATAGATGCTTATAAGGCACTTTCTGTTTACTTAGGTAATATATTATCTGTCTGGATTCTTTGATGGAGTTGAAGAAAAGATAGAGTTTTTCTTAGTTATAATAAAAGATAAAGTATATATATGTATATATATAATATATATATTATATACTGTAATTCTTGCTTGATGCCTTTTTTCATATATAATTTTGCTATGTTAAAGTTAAAACCTTTCTTTATATTTAAACAGAATAGGAATAGGGGAGGTGATGTGGGTTTTCCCTCTGTAGGTTGTGAGTATCATTGGTTAATAAACTGTCTTATCCCTGTGCAGGGCAGAACTTAGGTAGGTGGGGAAACTAAACTCAATGCTGGGAGAAAGAAGACAGCATTAGTGAGAAGCCATGTAGCCTTGCTGGACACAGAAGCCAGAATTTACCCTGTGAGTCACAGCCATGTGGTGATACACAGATTAATAGAGATAAGTTCATTTATGATATGATTTAGCCAGAAATATGCTTAAGCTAGTGGCTGAATAGTATTGCAAATAATATGGCTTCTATGTAATTATTTCAGGGCTGAGCAGCCGGGAACAAACAAGCATCCTCCTACATCGTAGTTGTGTTTAATATTTATGGTCTTTAAAAAAAATAAACATTTTTCTGTGTGTTTTTCTGCCAGTGATTAAATTGTCATTCTCAGAGTGACATAATGTACTGTGAGCGATTTCCTTAGTGATGATGACCTCCTGTGACATTATTCTTTATGAAAAGTTAAAAACTTTAACGAGTGTTCTTTTTTTGTCCTTTTTTCTATTTTACTGTCTTCAGATAGATTGGGTGGAAAATGTCATTAGGTTTTCTTCCCAAACTTAATTATCAGCAGGGATTATAAATCAGGATGAATAATCTTCATAACTTTCACTTGGAATATCTAATATCAACCCTAATGGGTGAAAAGAAAAACAACAAATGTTAAATAGACTTTCCAGGTAACACCTTTGACTTGGTGGAAATGTAAACCTTGTATTTTTAAGGTCTTGCAAATTGTTGTTGAAGATAGATACTGGTGAAAATGTTTGTGATAGGTAAGGCATTTATTTGATGCATTACAAACACCAAAGGCCGAAAGTAACATGGTAGGCACTCTAAGGAGAGTTGAGCACAATGTGATAGAGTGACGGGTTCATTTTTAATAGATTTGAGATCAAACAATGTAGTTATGTATAGAATATAGTAGGTTTTGTGATCAGATTGTCAGTAAATCTGGAGCAGCAGAAGGGAGAAAAATTTGATTCTTTAGTTAATATTGTGTGTCTATACTAACAATACTCTGCCTTAAACCTTGTTCTTCAAGGTGTCATAATAGTTTTTTGAAAGAAGGAAGAATCACATACTCATAGGCGGTGTGTAGTATATATATGACTCTCATTTTCCTGTGTTAGTGATAATTACAGCTCAAGCTATTAAGAGTTCATAGAGAAGGAGGCAGCTATTTGTAAGCCTGGCATGATTTGCTTCCAGGCCAAACATCAGTTTTTCTTTATCTTTATAATTAAGCATAGTAGTGAAAACAGTGGAAATTTTAATTTGTTAACTCCTGTCAATGAAGTATTTAAAGGAAAGGCAATGTACTCATTGAAATTAAGTTTAATAGACTTGAATTTAATCATATGCATTTTGAATTTTTAATATAAATAAACACATAATACCTGATATAAAACAAGGTAAAAGGCAATATTATGTGAGCAAATCAAATTTTCTTTCAACTGTAAAACAATCTTTGATATCATGATATATATGCTATATTCCCTGGTTGGTTAGCTTTTTCCTATTTTTGTTTTTGGAATTAAAAGAAATATTCTTTCAAAATGTTCTTAAAATGTGGGTACATTTAAGGGAAAGTCTTTAAAAGTAAGAAATATAAACAATGGGTGGTGGTACATATCTTCAATACCAGAACTCAGTAGGCAGAGGCAGGCAGATCTTTGTGAGTATGAGGCCGGCCTGGCCTACAAGAGCTAGTTTCAGCACAGGTTCCAAAGCTATATAGAAACCCTGTCTCAAAACAAAACAAAACAAAAACAAAATAAAATAATGGTATAGGAGGTCTTTCTGTATTTGTGTTGCTTTCATGGTTAATAAAGAAGCTGCTTTAGGACTAGTGACCGGGCAGAAATTAGGTAGGTGGGGAGACAGAACTGAATTCTCGAAGAAAGAAAGCAGAAAGGGAGAAAGTCCATGGAGCTGCCAGAATCAGACATGCTGAATCTTTCCTGGTAAGCCACAACCTCGTGGTGAACACAGATTAACAGAAAGGGTTAAATCAAGATGTGAGAGTTAGCAAATAAGAAGCTAGAGATAATGGGCTAGGCAGTGTTTAAATGAATACAGTTGGTGTGGTTATTTCAGGTATAAGCTAGCCGGCTGGCCAGGACAAAAAGCAGGCCTGCTTCTCCCCGCAATAGTTTGGCAGCCCAACATGACCAACTAAATTCACTCAAAAATCTGAAAGAGCTTAATTTTAAACACAGAAAAAAAAACAGAGTTTAATACAGCTTTTTGCTGTTTTCTGGCAGCGTGCATCAGAGAGATTCCTGGGCCCTGCCGCTGGTGCAAACTCTGGCTATGGAGCATTTGTGGGTCCGGATGTTTGTGTGCCCACTCGGGTTCAGTAACAAAGTACCTGAGACCATGCCTGTGGCTTGGTGCTTCCTGCCTGTGCAGGCAGCAGGATCAAGTCTACTAGCCATGCACAAGCAGGAAAGCCTGGCAGATTTCTGCTGCCAAACACAGAGATGTTTTCAGTCTGTGCAGTGCTCTTTGTGACAGATTTGGCTGTAACTCAGATAAAAAAGAGTTTATGTGCTGCATGCTCATTCTCAGAGTTAAAAGTGCTGAGTGTGGCTCCTACCTCGCAGCCCCAGAGCTAGCAGAAATGGTATGACCACCATTTTCAAATTGGAGAGAGGTGGAGCCAACATCCAGAGCAGCTGCAAGCAAGATGCTTAACATTTTTTTTTAAAATCTATTTATTTATTATGTATACAATATTCTGTCTTGTGTATGTCTGCAGGCCAGAAGAGAGCACCAGACCTCATTACAGATGGTTGTGAGTCACCATGTGGTTGCCAGGAATTGAACTCAGACCTTTGGAAGAGCAGGCAATGCTCTTAACCACTGAGCCAGCTCTCCAGCCCCAGATGCTTAACATTTTAAAAGCCCTTCAAGACAGTAGAGAATTACAGACAATGCAATAGGACAGATTCAGACATAAGCAACCTCTAAATGGGTTACAATGTTTGGATAAATGCATGTAGGTTTGGGAGAGAAAATAAAAAGTTTTTATATAGAATCATGAAATAAAGTTAATGCTTTAAAAAATGGGTAAAGTCTTTAAAGAGACAGAATAAGTTGATAGAGTAAAAATAAGCCACATAAAAATGGAAAATTCACAGTCTGGATTCTGTATAATATTGTGTTTTCTTTAATTTTTTTGACAGTGAAGGAGCTAAGTACAGAGAGACTTTTCACTGTATGTGCTGCTAAGCATATTCACCATGTATGTTATAAAACTATTATGACTTCAAAATTTGGGTCTAAGGATATGATGCTTTGGAAAAGAGATTCTTCTTTTGTTTTCACAGAGGATGAGTCCATGTGGATTGCTTCTAGACCAATATGGTATGATAGAGCATGCCCTCCTGAAAGGTCACCATAAACACCCTCAAAATTTACTTCACCCAAATGCTGACTGAGATGAATCTAGCATATAGGATATACCATGAAAGACCTGAATAACAGCATCCCATACAGCACCAAACAGTTTGGAGAGAAAAAACTATGCCTATATTCCCAAATATTGTTTATAAATGTTCTTTTACATTTGAATGGGAATATGATACAGATATGAATAATTTGCAATATTATAAATGTTGATTTATTGATGCAAATTTAAGGTTAATTTTGTTATATGTATATGTATTTCTGATCTTGCTTAAGGTATTGTGATTGTGTAACACATTTAAAAATGTAGTCAAGTTTGTAGTCATGTTAGTTAGATTTTCTAGATATAAAGTGATATATTTCAGTTAGATAGGCATTCTTCATATATCTCAAAGACTGGAGAATATGGCATTCAAAATTGTTTTAATAACTTAGGGTTTTTCATTATATTGAGACACATCTGCTCTTGGCAACATCACGCTACTTCCTGAGTAAAATGGGCATCAAAGAGGCTCCTTATGGAGTTTGCTAGCCATTTGGACAGGAAACTGTTCTTGCCTCGACTGATGCATAAACTGGACATGAAGAACTCACAGAGAGAGGACTGCTGAACTTGCTTAAAGAATAGATGATCTTTCACAGTTCCTGTTTCATGAAAGAGTCTGAGAGATATTCTACATAAGAAAGTAACTGAACTTTCTTTAAAAATTCCTGCTTCATGGAAATGTCTGCTGGATACTATGGGCCTGTAGGCTGAAGATGGATGCCCCAACAGTACAAAAAAAATAAAATAAAACTACTTTGTGACTGTACAGGCAGCTAGATGTCTCTGTCATTTCTAGAGTTTTGGAAGTTGCTTACTTCTCATTAACTTAGGTAATATATCCTTCAGGAGTCTTTGATGGAGTTGAAGACTAGATAGATAGTTATAGTTTTCCTTAGTTATGATAAAAGACAAAGTAGATATAAATTTTGTGGCACTGGTTCTTGCTAGATAACTGTCTTGTTATATGTAATTTTACTATGTTAAAGTTAAAGCATTCCTTTTTGTTTAAACAGAAAAGGGAAAATAGTATAGGAGGTCCTTCTGTATTTGTGTTGCTTTCATTGTTTAATAAAGAAACTTCTTAAAAACTAGTGATAGGGCAGAACTTAGATAGGTGTGGAGACAACTGAATTCTGGGAGAAAGAAAGCAGAGAGGGATAACTGCCAGATTCAGACATGCTGAATCTTTCCAGGTAAGCCAAAACCTCGTGGTGAACACAGATTAACAGAAATGGGTTAAATCAAGATGTGAGAGTTAGCCAATAAGAGGGTAGAGATAATGGGCTAGGCAGTGTTTAAATGAATACAATTATGTGGTTATTTCATTTGTAAGCTAGCTGGGTGAACAGGATGAAAAGCATACCATTTATCCTTCACTAAATTAAGAAATACTATTATGTGAATTTGTTCAAAGGTCATTAATATAAAACAATACATCAAGCACACTGTCTCTGTTGGTGGGCCAGTCCCTCACCGTCCTGACTTCCTTGCTCATTTTCTCCCTCCTTCTGTTCTTCCACTGGACGTTGGTAGCTCAGTCCCTTGTTCTGATGTGAATGTGGGTCTCTGGCTCTATCTCCATCCATTATGAGAAATTTCTATGGTGATGATCATGAGATATTCAACAAAGTAACTATGGGACAAGTTCGGTTCAGGCACCCACTCCTCTGCTGCCCAACTACCTAGGTGGGACATCACTGTGAATACCTGGGATCCCCTCTAGAGACAAGTCTCTTGTAAATCTTAAAATGACTCCCGTTAATGTAGATATCTTATTCCCTTCTCCAATATCCACCCTTCCTCCATCTCCACCC
>JAQHUG010000242.1:895759-939173 GCA_028555095.1 Dicrostonyx torquatus
ATAAAAAAAAAAAACAATTAAGAGCACTGCTTGCTCCTCCCTAGGACCCAGGTTCTGTTCCCAGTACCTACATGACAGCTGAAAACCTCTCACAATTCCAGCTCCTAGGGGATCTGTCTCCTCTGGCACCCATGCACTTGTGCATGTGCCCACATAGGGAAGGACAGACAGACAGACACATACATACATATGATTAAAAATAAACCTTTTTTAAAATAAAGGAGAAATTGAAAAAAAAAAGAAAAGTTAGAAGTAAGTATAAGACTAACAGAAATAAATCCACATGCATTGGATGCATTTCACAAAGACATAGAATGAATATACAGTAGCAAACAAGGGAGAAACATTAAACAAAAGAACAGCTTTAGAATCAGAGTCTGCAAAATGAGGAGGAAAGAAAAGGAAGGAGAAAAAATATATTAATTTCAAAAATTAGCAGAATTAAGGAATATAGATCATTACTTTCTTGCTAGTTGGTTATTATTACTTTTTTCATATGATAAAAATATTACTGTTGGTGAAATAAGGAGAGGTTGTTGTTCAGTATCAGTGGTTGAGAATACAGACTAGAGAGCAGCTGCAAATACATTTGAATAATCTTGAAGCATTGTATAGACAGTAAAATAAAATTATTTTAATAAATACAAGTCATATTTTTTAACAAATATAATAACCTATTTTTAAGATTTAAGCAGCCATGTTTGAAATTATCTAAGTTGGAATCAATTCTGTCACAATGAATTTAAGTATATAATTTCATGTATGATGTGGGTGTCCTCTCTGCGTGCTGTGATTAACATTAGTGAATAAAGAAACTCCTTTGGACCTATAGCAAAGCAGAACTTAGGAAGGCAGGAAAAGCCAGGCAGCATGCTGGGAAAAAGAAGGGCGGATGCAGAGAGAAGCCATTGAACTGTAGGAGACAGACGGTGGGAACTTTAGCCAGTAAGCCACTGTCATGTGGAGATACACAGATTAATAGAAATGCTTAAATTAATATGCAAGTGTTAGTTATCCAATAAGAAGCTAGAGCGAATGCGCCAAGCAGTGATTTAATTAATATAGTTTCTGTGTAATTATTTTGGGGCTATATGGCTAAGAACCAATGAGTGATGCCCTCCTCCAACACACACACACACACACACACACACACACACACACATATATATATATATATATTGTAAACTTTTTCAGTTTCAAAAATGTTTATGTTCTTCAAAACATTCCACATTTTATAGATTCTACATTAATTACATTGGGTCTAAAAATACAGCTTTCTGATAATGATACAGTCTATAACACTAATGTTACAATTGAACATTGGATTTTATTTTGTCATTTACCAATTTTATATAAAAATCACTTAGAAAATACCATTTTATTTCTTCCACACTTCAAATTTCTTATGTTAAATTCTAATGCATCTTTGTGAAATATTATTTTTAGTTCCATTTTAATTTACTAGAGTTCACTGCTTACAATTGTGAAATTTGCCCCATGACACTAGTATAAAAAAAATAGCGAAAATATTTTTCTTTACAAGAAGCAGAATTTTGTCTTAAATTGACTGAAATTCGTTTTGATCAGTATACATTTTGCATACCATTCAAAACGCATAAATATACCTATACTAACTACTAAGGAGGGAATAAGTATTTTTCATATATTTAAAATATTTTAGTATAGCTTTCCATAAAATAAAATCATTATGTCGCATTCCTCATTTTTATTTTTCTGGATATATGCTAGTTGTTTTTCACAAAGATGAACGCAGACCTTCATATTAGGAAATACCAAAGAAATATCCAGAAAATGTGCAAATGTGAAGATTTTTATCATAACTGAGTAGTTATAGCAGTTTTCTAGACCTCTCTTGATGAAGAAATATAGACCGGGTTGCTTTCACAACAGATTCCTCTCTACCACCACCAATTCTAGAGGATCAAATTTCTGGGGCAAAATGTATTAGTAGCAGTTAATTTTCTCCTGTGTCTTACCTTTTTGTCTTGTAGATCCATTTTCTTAACATCTCTCCAAAAGTTCTTTTCAATATCTCTGTCTATACCAACAGTATTTGGTCTAGGAACACAAGTTTCTACACTATTACTGCAGCTCTTTTAGCTCCATTTAACCCAGCTATATTTAGAGATTTGAAGTTCTAAATACTTATATATTTCCTTTTTGTTAGAAGTTAAAATTAAGTCTTCTTAACTTGTTGAAATTACTATCAAACCTAGATTTTTATTCCACTGAGACATTTTTGGAATTATTGAAAGTCTTGATTCTATGTTACAAATATTATCAAAGCAAATCAGGCTTTTAGTTTGTTTGCATACTCTTGTATTTTCTTCACTACCTCATTTTAGAGTTGTTTTTATTAAATGTTCAAATATAATTTTTTAATCCTAGATCAGTTATAAAATAGTAGTTTCATGCATAACCTTTAAAATTATTTCATTTTTATATGTTCATTTTAGTAATCATAAACAGGTGAATATAAGCTCTTGGACCTACTGTTCTATTTATATTTACATTACAAGCATTACTAAAAGAAACTTTGGATTATTCAACCTGCCTAACATTGTGACCTGATTGCTTCAGTCATTTTAGTAAATAAATGGGTCAACCATATTCTAAAGAATTTGTAGTAAGTAATGGATACACAAGAAGAGACTATTGATATACAATAATACAGAACAATAAGGATGAACCTTTAATTTTTGAAGTAGCCAACACTGAGTTTACAATGAAGTTCATAGGCATATATCACTATAAAGCTGTTTGGATTTTAATGACACGAGCCCCACAGGATACTACAATTTAATTTTAATGCTTAGTTCTCTGGTGTTGACAACCAGGGAAGGATTAGGACATATAAACTTGGAGGACAAGTGTTAATAGTTATGGGCTTAGAGGTTTCAAAAGCCAAGTCATGCAGAGTCTTCTCTCTGTCTCTCTGTCTCTGTCTCTGTCTCTGTCTCTGTCTCTGTCTCTCTCTCTCTCTCTCTCTCTCCTTGCTTCCTGAGGAACAGAATGTAAAATACTCAGCTACTTCTCCCTTCTCCTGGACCTTGCCTATCTTTTACCAACATTCTCCTACCATGATGATAAAGGAAAAGCCAGTGGAACTGTAAACAAGATCCAATTTTTCTTTATGAGAGTTTCCATGGTTTTAATATCTCTTCATTATACACTAATTAAAAACATACAAACACACAGCATTTAGAATTATTGAAACCTTTACTTCAAAAATCTGGGTCTGTCACAGGAAGATCGTTTCACACTCAATTCATACCATTGACTTCATTTTCAGTAACTCTAATTCCAACCAAGAATATTATTCCAACAATATTCTCAACAATATTCCAATGTTGAGAGCAAAATAATTTCTTTGGAAGTCCTGCGTCTGCTTTCTAAAAGAAAAGACCTTTTAATTATCTTATTTTGTTTTATTGGTTTCAAGCAACCTTTCTAGATAGCTACCTTCAATACATTTAAATATATTAATACACCTGGTAGAAAAATCTGTATTTACAAACACTGTAGTTATAGTTCAACATTTTAAGTTCCTTTGAAAATATTTGTTAACTGTTATTCATTTATTACGTCAGATATAGGAAACCCATACTGAGCTCATCATATTTTGCCCACAAGTTTCTTGAAAAGAAATGTTATAATTTTATTAGGCTTGTAATATTTGCTCATTTATATCTCCAAAGATGCAGTCATTTCTGACTTTCATATGATCATTTCATATATAATAATGCTGAAACTGCATTACATCAAGCACTGCTTTCTTTTACATCAGTCTATTTGCCTAATTTCAGAATAGAACTTACTTTTCCATTTGCATATCTGTAAATAAAGACAAGATATGAAAGACAGGCTAAATGGAATTTCCAATCTTTATTTGCTGCAGATAAAATAGTCTCAATATCCACTTTACTATTTTACAGTATGTTCCAAACATCTTTTACTTTCAGCATCCTTTCATTTTATGTGATATTATTTAATCCTTGGAGGCAGAGGACCCAATATTGTGAAACAAAAATGCTCACAAATATAGGATAAAAGTCAAAGTTGGTTAAAAAACATTGCTTATTGAAAATATTTTCTTCAGTATTTGTAGTAGTTATTATTCAATATGAAGACAGATTTCATATGGAGTGAAAAAATAATGTTACATTTAAACTTAAACATGAAGATACAAATTAATTTGCCATTAAAATGATTGCCTACAAAAAAATAAAATGATCTTCATAACTGCTGAAACCAGTCTTTCTTAGAATGCAGACATCTAAAAAAGATGGAACTGAGATAGAAAAAGTATGTGACTGTGATGCTAGACTGCACAGATCACAATGGATGTTAGTGTGAATATTCTGTCATGGAAAGAAAAGGTGAAACAGCATAATCTTTAAGCAATTAAGTTTAAAGAGTCATTTAACTGTGCTTTAATTTTCTGGATAAATGATGTATAAGTCAAAAAACATGAGGAATGATGGGGAAAGTGATTCTCACATAATATCTATACAGAAAAGAGGATGTTCCAACGTTATCTTGTTTACCAAAAGATAAAGGGAATTACTAAATGATCCCTCATGCTTCCTCTAGGAAATGAGCAACATTCAAGTCAGTGATCTTTAACTAGAGTATTTTTAAACCTAAATAAATTTTCTAAAACTCTTCAACTACTAAGAGAAGCCTGAAGCTCTGGAAGCTTCTCTCCTGGGCAAGCACTGAGGGGGATCTGGGTAATTTCTTAGGTATTTACAGAATTTCTGACTAGTAAAGAGTAATCCTAGATAAAGGCTGCCTAGGGATTAGCAGTAGGGTCTTGCTGTTATTGCTGTTGTTATTTTTCCTGCTGAGTAAAATCATCCTAAAATGTTAGAAATAGCTCCCAGCCATGAAATGCACAATGTCTCTTAGGTGTACTTACAAAATTTTATGGATGATTTTTTTATAAGTTAAAATACTCTATCCAATAGAATAATCTTTTCTGCATGAATAAACTATTTAGAGAGGCTTTAATGGTAGAACTTTTTAAAATGAAAAAAATCTGTCAATGGAATCTGAGTTTGTTTAGTTCTGGAAATTAAAGTTTATGTTTCCTAAAGAATATAGTGATTTGAGATTATGGAAATCTCAATTAGCTATTTATTTATAATTTTTAAATCACTGTAAAAATAATAGCTATATTTAATTTTAATTTCATTTTTCTATGGTACTGAAGACTAAACAGAAACACAGATCTTTGAATATGTTAGGAATACACTTTACCACACTGCTAAACTCAAGAACACTGAGGGAGAGTTATTAAAAGAAATGATCCTAAATTTTATTTGTATATCTTTATTTTTAAATAAAGTATGATTATTATTATTATAAAATTATGGCAAATGCAATTAATGAAAAGATCTGTAAAATCAGTGTCTATAACAAAGAAAAAATAAAAGTACAGAAATATCACATGAAGTAGAAAAGCACCATTAATATGTGGAGAAAGAGAAAGCTAAGCAAACAAAAATTGAACATCTTTGGGTTTCTGTTGCACGGATTGAGCTCTTGAATGAGAGCCGCTCACTAGGAAACTCTCAAAAAATATATTCAATTCAACAGATTATTCACCTATATCAGAGAAACATGTGAGGTCCAAATTTTAATCCTTATTAAAAATGGTTTGTCTATAACATTTTTGAAATATTGAAATAATATAAAAGAAAAATAAAGGTAAAAACAAAGACTAAGAGAAGAACTCAGTGAATCAAATATAAAACTGAGTTTGCAACATTTTCAATGGATTATACAGTGTGCAATTTATATTAATGATGAAGGACAACCGAGAGGGAATAATACATTAATTTACCAGAAAAAAATCATAACATGAATATTGTTTGCAAGAATTCTTGGCTGTAAGTATTCCAAATTTGTAATCTGTGTGAAGAAAAATTGAACTGCAATAAAACTACAGATATATAAAATCCAGTAAACAATATTTTAGCAGTCAATTTACTGAACATACAATTAGAAATAGAATTTCAATCATAACCAATACTTAAAATTCCAAATATACTTGACAGAGACAATTTACTTCATGGTATCATATAATCAAGAAGCAAAATATACAAAATAAAGTAGCAGTACTTAATTCTGCAGAAAAAAATCATTCACAAATATAGCACAAATCAGAGTAACATATCTCTACACTCCTTGAAACTCATAATTATAGAATAATATCATTCAAATCCTTAAAGTAAATAATCATCAACCAAGATTGCTATTTTCAGCAGTCAACTTTTGAAACTGATGCAGAAATAAAGACACTGTAAAATTATCTACTGGAACTGTTCATGATTGTCAAGACAGCACTACAGAAAACATCTGAAGGAATACTTAATACAAATTTAGAATAGTGACAGTATCAAGCACAAGAGCCCTAAAAGACATAAGCTTTATAAGAGCAACTAAAGACACACTAGAAAACAGTAAAAGAGAGAAATAAAAATGTACCATTCAGCAAAACAACAAACCCATTATAAATAGGATGAATTGCTGAAAGAAGTTAAGAATATAATCAACAATAGTCAAGGGAATACACAGAACTTCCTCAAAACCAACTCTAAACATACAGGTCTATGATTAAATCAATAGGCCTAGAAACACAATCCTAATATTTTGTCTCTATGAATCCATCTCATTGCAAATGTCACAAAGTGACTAAGAGATAAATGATAACTACTAGGAAAATGGAAACACCAAACAAATATGATATGAAATACATTTCAGTCATAATTAGATAAAGGTGGTAAAGACATCCACTACAGCACAATGTTGTGATCAATCAATCAAAAATTTGTAACATTTGAAAATATGTAATAATGGATATTGGATCTTTTATCTCCTAAATTAAACCATAATAGAAAGAAAAGGATAAATGGATATTTACAAAAATACCATTGCTTGACTCCTATAACCCTCATTTTGTCTAAGATCGATTATCCAGTTAAGAAAGGAATAAAGGTTCTTCAGAGGTTATCTACAGCATAAATTAAAGGGACTCAATTAACAAGAAAATACATTCAGAATCTACAGAATATGGATTCATTAAGCTCAAGATATGCTAGAAGATGTGTGTAATTTTAGACAGTAAGCAAATCTTATTAAGAGAAGAATTGAATTAATTCTTATATATTTCAAATAATACTGTAAACAGACCTGCAAAAAAAAAGTAAAAGAAAAGAGCTTCTCATCATTGAGGAAACAAATGAAGGAATGTAAACATTAATATTGAGTGAACATGGAAATATGTAGCTAAGTAAATGTTTAGGATATAGCAAAGATATTATGTAAAGGAATGATATTGTTAATTTAAGAAATAAAGGTATTTTAGATAATATAATGCTCTACTTGTAGTTCTTATAAAAACAAAAACCCCAAACCCCAGTGCAAAAGTTAGAAGGTAATAATTCAAATCATGGTAGCTATCAATGAAATTGAAACTAATAGAAGAAAAAAGAAGCAGTGATATAAAACGTAGTTTATGCAAAAACAATGAACAAGGTTGATAGGTATTCAAAAGCTAACAAAATGAAAGAAATTGTTACAAAGAAATAAAAAGGGTGATAGTAAAACATTAACGTGTTAAATCCAGGTATAATTATGGGTTACTTTTAAAAACTGTTCCCCGAAACGTTAGGAAATATTAAAAAAGATGCAATTTAACAATGTATGATTTGCCATAATTAAATCTAGAAGATATGAATTATTTATTGACTTTATTTACTGATTGATAATAACTCTCATTTTGTTTTACAACTGGCATATGCCAGTATTTCATTTGTTTTATAAAACGTTATTTTCATTAATTCTTTCAGTATTCTTAACATACATGAAATATATTTTCTTTATATTCTTTCTCACTCCATCCTCTAAATCCTTACAAATTTACTACTCAACAGCTTCATGAACTTTTATGTTATAAAAAAGGTAAGAAAGAAAACACCACCTGATCCTTACACTGCTGCAAATTTTTTATGAAAAGTTAACCCCAAAATTTCTCAAGCCATATCATAAAATTAAAAAGAATAGAATCCTCATTTTGAGCATGTAGTATTATGCTTACAGAAAAATCACATTACAGTTTATCAATTCCTTATTAACATAGATATGAAAATATGTCACAAAAATATCTTCTATCAATCATTCTTTGAATTATTTGAATAAATGTGTAAGATGTATTTCTTCTCTTACTTTTTTTAAACTGTGAAGTTTTTTTTAAAAAAAATTGAAAATGATTAATTCGAACAGTAAAAAAATATATAAAATTTTAAAACCACATGTGCTCTACACTGGGGTAGTCTACCTTTCCCAGTCTCGCCTTTTCTGAATTTCGGTAGTTCTTTGTGAATAGTTGAGGCCTAAGGGCTTTTTCCCATGTAGTTTGACATGTTCACTGGTATCATCAGTTTTCAGTTAGATTTTGAATCATTATGTTTGTGAGATTTTTAAGAATGTAGTTTCTGGTGTTACTAGAAGACATAAACCTCCAAGATTTCCTTTATCCTTTGACTCCTAAAATATTTGGTTCCCTTTTCCACACTTTCCCCAAAACCTTAGGTATGGGAACGTTTTAAGTTATATATATATATATATATATATATATATTGCTGACTGTGCTCTATATCTCTTCATACTATTTGGTTTTGATTTTCTGTAATGCCTGTGGCAATGATGAGGGGTGAGTGTAGTGACCTTTCTTGTGTATTTTAGTAAATAAAGCATGCCTCAAGTTCAGAGAGTAAAACAGTGGCACTGATAAGCTTTACATACCTGCAAGTGATGACACACAACTTCAATCCCAGTAACCATGCTAGTTTGCCAGGGAAACTTTGTGGTAGTGGTGCAGGACTTTAATCCTAGCACTAGAGAAGAATATAAAATGGGAGGATAGCTCTCACACACAGTTTCATTCTGAGATTTCTAAGACAGGATTGCCATTTCATACTGAGGTAGTGGTAAAAGTATTTGGCTTGCTATTTTGCTTCTCTGATTTTCAGTTTAAACCCAAATTTCAGTCTCTGGGTATTTATTAATTGTATTACATTTGACCCACAACATTTGGGTTATAAATCATGAAGACAAACCTTTGCCTGAGGCATTTATTTATCCACCAACACAGGCCAGAGCCAGAATCAAATCTAGCCACCTGGGTTCAGGAGGAAAACTAGCTCTCTTAACTTCTATTCAACCCACTTTAGCTTCCTCTTCTGCTCTACCTGTCTGCCCATGGCTTCCTGTTGGACCCACAGCTTGCTGTCAACCTGCATGGCAACCACCCAGCTCTCCCACTGCTGTGTCTACCACAGTACCTGTGACTTGCTGTCAATCCAATGTGTGGCTCCCACATCACTACCATGGCTTCTTTTGAGTCTTGTGACCCACTTATACCCACTCAGGGCTGCCCTAACCAGTGTCTCTTTAACAAAAGTCTGTTCGGTTTTTTTTGTGTTCTGCTTAGAAAATCCACACAAGTAAGACAAGAGCGCCAGGTTTTTCTGGGCTGCTTTAGTGGTATAACTACAATACCTACTGGCCCATATTACTATTACACCTTAGAATTGTCATCTGAACCCCGATTTGAATGAAGGTAGGTAACTCATGTGAAAATTACAGACAATATCATCATCCAGGAATTTAATAAATTTAATAACCATTTTGTTTCTACTATGGAGAAAATTCTAATAGAGGTATATATGTTCTACCTGGAACATATACATTCATGGTCATAGCTACTATTAGTTTGACAATTCATATTATATTCTTAAAGAAATACTTTGATAACAGAGTCAAGAATGAGATATATTTAGAAATGGTATATAATCTGCAGACTAGTAATGAGAAGTTGGTTGAAAGTATTCACATCATTTAAAATGATAACCATTATATGACAGGCAAAATCCATATGATGACAATGGGTTAGGAAACCTTACATAATGGTACTGAGAGAGTTTCTGAAAGGATTTATAACATGAAATTGACAATTAAAACCTGCTAAAAAGTTATGAAAGTCTAGGAGAGAGAACACCCCTTCTGGAAGTCAATTTACATGCCATCCAAATAATCTCTGAGGATAAGTAGATATCATTAATGAAAACACTTAAAGACTTGGAATCATAAGTACTTGATGAAATTAATTGCTTTGATGAAATCATTCGAAATATTCACAGGTCAAGATATTGAAATTCTACAAAAAAACTGTGATACATAGACTTGAAACCATTGAATAATTTGTCTGAATGCATAAGCAAGGAGATGATATACAGACAAAAGACAATAATAATGATATAACATTGCCAGTAAATCTCAGAGAGAGAGATGACTTACCAAGATGTTTAGATACTTATCTTGTTACTATTTCTGAAAGACAACAAATAGTGAATAACCAAAAGGATATACATAATGGAAATTGGAACCTAAATGTATAAAAGTTCTACAAAACATTAAGCAAGCAATAACTCCACATCCTTAGCTTAGTTTAGTTTTAGAAGATAATCCATAACTACAGTAGAAGGGTTATTGGACAAAGGAGGGTAAGGCCCTTGATCATCAACATAGAGCCAGAGGTTTTGAGGCCTCACAATATCAAATTCTTGGTTTTTATGTTAATCCGGGTAGTCAAGCTATATACAATGAATTCACATCTTGTCCCTAAGTAGTACAACAGCCTTGATTGCTTGGGACAAGATTCAAGAATCAGAAAAAATAATTGAGTCATATACTAAGGATATATAAGGCCAAAGAAAACAATAAAGAGACATTTTACAAAGATTAGCTAAAGTTATACAAATAGGAGCAGAAGATCCAGAAGCTAGGTGAGTAATCCTAGAATCTCTGGCTTTTGAAAATGCTAATTTAGACTGCAAAAAAACTTAGACCCTTAAAGGTCAGATCAGAAACAATGAAGGAAATGGGTTGGAGAAGCTTATTCCAAAAGTACAAAGAGATTTTAAAATACTAAATGCTTCAATTTCAGTCAAAAAAAATTGAGAAGTGATTGTAGAAATGGCATTCCTAGAATTTTTTTCTGGGAATGACATAAATAGAATCTTATGGATTATGCAGAAGATGTGGCAAAGGCTGATATTGGACCAAAGAACGTAGATCAAAAAGAGATAAACAAGGTAATCTGTTAACTTCACTAAACACTATAGAGGGCTCTGTCAAGCCCACAGGTTGAAAGTGGTCCAGTCATTTCTAATCACCGTGAAAGGCACACGTCCCCAGAAAAATTTGAAAATCGATTGTCTATTGAAAAATTATACTGCTCTGGATGAGAGAATAACTATAGAGGATGAATCAGAAATTCCAATAAAAAATAGAACAAAATTAAAGCCAAGAGTATGAAGAAATAACATTATAATTGAAGGATTATTAGACAGAGGTGGAGATGTGAAGATTATTACTCTAGAATTTTCGCATTCAAATTGGCCACTTCAGGGGGCAGATATTTAAGTCCTAGAAGTTGTAACCCTACCTAAAATAAAACAAAGCAAGAGATAGTTTGAATGAATAGGGCCATAAGGAAAGAGAGCAAAGCTGAGGTGATATATGGCTAATATAACAGTGTATTTATGGGTTTTTGATCTGTTACAACAATAGAATACCCTGATTGAAATACCTACATCCTCAGAAATGACCATAAACCAAATCATGTTTCTGGGAATGATAATACAAAGTACTATAAAAAACAGGCACCAATCATTCAGGTTATACAAAAACACAGGACAACAACTGGTGAACTCTTATATGTATGCAAAGCCATATATTTAAAATGGTTGGCAGACAAGGCTGTATGGCTTAAGCAGTGGCATTTAAAAATACTGAAACTGCAAGCCTTAGCACAGTTGATAAAGTGGCAACTAGATACTCAATATATTGAAGAATCAGGCAGTCCTTGGATTTCTCCCATATTTATAATTAAAAAGAAATCTGGGGAATGGTAACATATCTCAGAGATGTTAATTAGGTCATTCAGTCAATGGACTGTCAACATACTAGAATTCCTATGCGTTCCCTAAGGCCTAAATGTTGGCCTCTTGTGTAATTGATTGAAAAATTTGTTTCTTAACTATGCTTTACGAGAAAAATACAGAAAAAATATTACCTTCAGGGTGTCTAATTATAATAATTCTCAGATATCAATAGAAGATTTTCCCACAGGGAGTGTGAATTAGTCTCATCCTGTATCAATATTTTTAAGTCAGCCATTGGAATGGATATGTAAGCAATTTCCTGAATCTATAGTTTACCATTACATGGATGACATTGTACTATCTTATTCAAATATAGATACATTAGAAAGAATGTTTGAAGAAGTAAAGAAAAATTTGCCTCATTGGGGATTGGAAATTGCTCCAGGAAAAAAAATGCAAAAAGGTGATTCTATCAATCACCCTTATTATCTAGGTTATAAAATAATTTTAAAAAAATTAGAACAAAAAATTGCAAATTAAAAGAGATCAATTGCAGACTTCAAATGTTGCTAGGAGACATTTTTAATCTATGGCCCATTTCTGAGATAAAACCTAATCAAATAATTCATCTAAACAAAACCTTAGATGGTGAAAAATAATTAATGCCAGGGATTTATTGGCTGAAGCTGAGAAAGAATTTATTTTGATTAAAGAGAAATTACAGAAGGCAAATATGGATCATATGGATCCAAATCCTAACTTCATTCTGGTCTTATTTCTCTCCAAACAATCCCCTATAGGAATATTAATGCAGAGGGAAGGTATTGTTTTAGAATGAATCTTTTTACCACATAAAACAAATAAAAATTATGTGGTAAAGTTCTCTGATGTAATTATTAAAGAAAATTTGGGAGTTCATCAATTATCAGAATTAGACCTTGCAGAAATTGTAATATAATTTACTAATAATGAATTAAGAAATTATGGGAAAGAAAACCCTGACAAAGAGCTTGCATTAATTTTTTAGGAGAGATTAACAAAAAGTATTCCAAAAGTGAGAGAATTTGACTTATAAAGATAACTAATTGGATCCTTGCTCAAATTGTATGGGACACATTGATAATTTGAGCCCCTGCATTCCTTACTGATGCAAATAAATTGGTAATGGCACTTATAAATCAGAAAATGTAAGTAAAGTGAAAATGAGCCTGTTTGATTCTGAACAAAAGTCAGAATTATATGCTATTCTCATGGCACTAGAGGATTTTTAAAGAATTTTTCAACATAGTTACTGATCAAACAAATGCAGAAAAAGCTGCTTTGCATATTGAAACTATTGAATTTATATCAGATGATAGAGAATTAACTTTATTATTTATTCAGGTAAAAGATATCATTAGGAATAAGCATCATCACACATGGGCCTGTCATAGTGCATCCACTTGAGAGGTGGCACCGAGTCTGTTAAAATATACATTTAATATACAGGGCACATGAGAAATTGGAAGGGAACATCTTCTGGAACCCAAATCCCATTTCAGCAGAGAGCCCTGCATCTGCCCCTTCTGGTCAGGCCTTTTGCATAGCCATGACTTTATAAAAGCCTGAAAAAAAAGAACAGGTCACCCCAAAACCCTACCCTCATGCAGTTTAAAAGGGAAACTCACCAAGTGAAGACGGAATTGCCTGGCAGAGCGCATGTGCAGAAAGGTCCATTTTCCAGTGTGGCCTCGGACCCCGAACCCCACAGGAAAGAACTAAGGCCCCTTGGTGGGACACTCCATATGATAATGATAAGAATAAGGATCTCCGCTGGGTGGTGATGGCGCACACCTTTAATCCCAGCACTTGGGAGGCAGAGGCAGGCGGATCTCTGTGAGTTTGAGACCAGCCTGGTCTACAGAGCTAGTTCCAGGACAGGCTCCAAAGCTACAGAGAATCCCTGTCTCGAAAAAGAAAAAAAAAAAAAAAAAAAAAAAGGACCTCCATATGATAAGAATCAGAACAGTTCTGCTGGCACAATAAAGCAATTAAGTCAAGTCGAACCAGGTGCAAATGTAAGTAATTAGATCAGAAACAGAGTCAATAATACATAAAGAACATCTGCAGAAAATATAAAATTAAATCAAAATACTGAAATTTTATCATTTTTATTTTATTTTGTTTAAAACAATGCTTTTAAGTTATTAAATTAAATGATTGATGAAAAACTTTTAGTAAATATGAGACCTCTTTATTTCCAAAGCTAAAATGAAACTGTTGGACAAAATATAAAGTTCATTCTTGATTTATTATTTTGCAGTAGAGAGATGAAAGTGCTCTTCTGCACTATCCACAACTTGAATTTCTTTGTCTGACTGACTCTTCTTAAAATATGAGATATGTAAAATGAATTGAAATAAGACATTTCATGTTCTTTCTAAGAAAGTGCCATTCCTTTGGGCACTGTCTGCAATCCGAATGTTCACCCTACCATTAACAAGATTCAGCATACTGTCCATATATTTTTATCTGTAGTATTATCTGATGACTACTTAAAATTAATCTCCCTAGATAATGACAAAATGTCTTTCTGGATAATTTTATGTATGTACAATACATATAATTATAAATGTGAATTTATAAGATGAATAATAATGTAATTTAATTTAAATGTTTATAAATGCCAAATACCAAATATAAAAAAATCAGTTTTAAAGACAACATAAAGAAGTATGTAATTATGTCATGAATAATAAAATATTGCAGCCTTTTATCTTAATATCATATGAATATAATTTATAAATAATGTCTCAAAAACGAAGAAAATAAATATTTAGAAAGTCTTATAGGAATGTAGGCATATAATTCTTAAAGGCCTAAGTCAAACCAAGAATCTAGTATAAAGTACACAAAACCTGTAGATGAAGAAACGTTTTTTCATGAAACTACAAATCTTCTATAATCGCTTCACTACTAGAAGGAAAAAATTGAATAACTAACAAAAATTAATAATTTCAAGACACACAAGGCTAAATCCTTAAAAAATAGAGATACAGTAATTTAATATCATCATTATATTATTTAATGTCTATATTAATTTCTTTTTATGCCATAAGATGTATAGTTACAGATCTTCTTTTGTCAAATGCACTGCCACTGTCTTTCACTATTAATTACTACATAGACTGTAACACCCCTTGGTTCTAGGATTATTTCAGTTCTGTTGTATTCTCTCAAGCCACAATCTTATTAGAATTTTATTTACTAATAACTAATGTGGATTGTAATTTACATCCTCAAATTATCCAGTGCTTAGATTTAATTTTCTAGTTTTGAATTTTTTTATTCTTTCAGTTTATTTATTTCTTGATTCTTAGTTATTATAGACTAGTGGCAACTTTGCTGCATTATTCAAATACCACAAAACATCACCCTTTCATAGAAAAAATTAGATAGTCTTGAACATAAAAAAATACATTTTGAGGTCTGTTAAATGTCCAAAATATTTCATTAGTTGTTTGAACATTTTGTGTTCACAGTATTGGAAAAGGAAGGAAAAACAAGCCTTTTCACCTAAAACATTTTAAATTTTTTACTTTCCATGTAATACTGAACCTCTCTCCTCTTTATAATATCAAGCACTAAACTTGAAACATTTTTTTCAATTTCACAATTAAGGAAAATAAATGCATTGCTTTTCAAGTGTAAAATCCAATTAAAACAATAACAAAAATCTTGTCATATATTTCACTATGAGCACTAAGTATGTGTACATAATTTTAAATGTATTCTCCTATTCTTATGTTTCATTGTATTCCTTATAATCATTTGCATTTCTAATTTAACTGTGTCATCAACTGGTTGTTAAGGGATATGCATAAGGCTTATATATACATATATATATATATATATATAGAGAGAGAGAGAGAGAGAGAGTTTGTGTTTTTTTAACATATCAGACATTTATTTCCTAGTTTAGTCTATTAAGACAAGATATGTTTTTCTTATAAAATATACATTTTCACTGGCAGACAAAATTATTTAAGTGTTTATGTGCTTCCCTGTGTTCTTTTCATACAAGTATATCCTGTACAATATTTAAGTTTAAATATAAATATATAATGAGATATTTATTATTCGTCTATGGTGATGAAATTTAAACTCTTTATGTAGTTTTCAGGAAACTATAATACATTATTATCTGTACCTGTGTTGCTGTGTAACAGCACATAGCAACCTTGAAAGATGTACTCATCATTCAATATTACCTCTATCTTTCTGCAGCCTAACATTATCCCGAAACACACATAGGTAATATTCTACTCAAAATCTGTCAGAACAAGTTTTCATAGTCCACGCAGCACTGAGGTCTCATAATATTGACAATTCTTCATCTTGATTCCTGCAATAAACTCCATTTCTATACATACATTGTTAATAGCATCTCAAGATCATGCATAGGTACCACTTTTTATTACTAATACCAGGCTGGACACATAGATTGGATCTATAACTTACCTGTTATTGCTACTATTACAGTATTTAATGGTAAGATAATATTTTATTTGGTGTCTCTATTTCTTTGACATACACTGTAAGAAAACTTCTGATAATTTTATATCCACTCTTGAAAAATAATAACTTTATTTTTCATAAGAGTTGTTTAATTAATTGTATATTCTTCCAACATTGGTCTGAGGTTTTCTTCCTCCAGACCCTCAATATTTCTTATTCATGTTATAAATCATGGTTTCAACTTGTATTTACATAATGACTAGTGAAATTGGTAATTTTTTATTTTTTATTTTTTATTTTTTTATTTTTTATTTTATTTTATTTTATTTTATTTTGGTTTTTCGAGACAGGGTTTCTCTGCAGCTTTGGAGCCTGTCCTGGATAATTTTGCATTCTTTTCAGCTATTAGCATGTCTTCTACTGGGGAATGTTTATTTTTAGGTTTATTCTTCATTTATGAAGTGAGTTACTAAAAGGTTTTTCTGTTGATTTGAAAATTTTGGAGTCTTCTTTTGAATCTGGATATTAGGTTATTTTCTGATATAAAATCAACAAATATTTCTTTCTATTCTGTAAAGTGTCTTTACATTATATTGCTTCCTTCACTAGAAACAATGATGTTTTTGATAGGACAGAAGTCTAAAAAATTAGTGTATATTTATGTATATATGTATATATATATACGTATATATACATATATATGTATACACACACACCACACATGCACAAGGTATTACATCTAACTCAGAGGCACTATGTACCTTGATCTTATAATAAAGAACTTCAAGAAATCTTTAGTATTGTTCCTTTAGTCTGATATTGAATTACATGGCATTTTCCTGTGTTTAGTATTTTATCTTATCAATAGTAAATGGAGATTTTTCTTTATTGTATCTTGCTCAAATTAGGGGTAGTATTGCTCAAGTTCACTAAAGCTGATAGCTTTTGAATATTGGAGATAACATAGTCGACAGAGGGACTCAGTGGATCAATATTCCTGTCTGGCTGAACTGAACATTACAAATGTATTCATTCTAGTGTGTTGCAGGTCTGCATCTCCTTGGTGGTAGGGCCATCTAAGGTAACTGTTTGAACACTGAACTTGGAGTGAAAAGTTTAAGGTTATGAAGGGAACTGTTCCTTGTTTATCAAGGAATATATTAAGTTAGTCAAATCCAAGTATACCAAATTTAGGAACCTCTTTTAAAAAAGTGTCTAAACAGCAATTATCACATGTACTCACTCATAAGTGGTTTTTAAACATAAAGCAAAGGAAACCAGCCTACAAATGACATGCCCAGAGAATTTAGAAAATGAGGACACTAAGAGAGACTTACATAGATCTAATCTACATGGGAAGTAGAAAAAGACAAGATTTCCTGAGTAAATTGGGAGCATGGGGACCTTGGCGGGAGGGTTGAAGGGAAGGGTAGAGGAAGGGAGGGGAGCAGAGGAAAATGTAGAGCTCAATAAAAATCAATAAAAACGGTCTAAACTTCATAAGCCCACATCACATACTATAACTTATGATGGTGACAGGAGTATTATTCTGTCTAACTCTATGTGTTTTACCCACAGAGTTCTAGGACTTTCTACTGTGTACTTTCATTTGTTAACCTGAGAAACAATGTGACGAAGTCTCCCCTGAGATTCAAGACTAAGATCCTTGTTTACCTTTCTGTTATGCTATCCAGTCAATAGTCTCCTCTATTTTAAGTTATCATGGGTTGAAGAATGGTAGGCAGAAGGGATCATATAACCACCTAGTTGAGCTCGTTCTAATGACTGAGTAATTATTACACAATGTGATACTTTGATTCCTCATGGCAAGCTCAGTATTATATTTCATTGGTAGAGCCTATATTTAGTAACTTCTTGTTCAATTAAGTGTAGCACATCCAAGGTTTTAGGGGGGATAATATGTAAAATATTTATGTCTTTGTCTTTTTTAAGTGTCTGTTCTTATTACAAAATGATCCTTTAGCAGCCACCTTTAGTTCTTGCAAATCAATTTGTTATGTGACTATTCATTCAAGAAGATGTCTGTTTGCAAGTATGTTAATGGGGATATTATTCATCTTCTTACTGAGATATTTTCTGACTCTAAATCATTGTTATAAAAATTCAGTTTCATCAATAGGTACAAAGAGGCTAAGTATTTGTGGTTTGGTGGTGGTATTCTTTAGATTATATTCTTTGCTATTGTTATTTTTATATATAATTTGTTTGAGTGTCCACATTGATAAAATAATTTCTTATCTATGTACAATCTAAAATATTTACCTTCCCCTTTATAACCAACTTGTACTAAAGTCAACTGAAAAAATAAATATTTGCCTGAAACTCCAGGCTTGACAACTATAAATGTAGTGTCTACTTAGTAAAACCTCAAGGCTATTTCTTAACTCAGCACTTTAAACTTCACTTGAGCAATTTCTCTCAGTTCTATAAAATGAAAAACTGAACTCCCCAAGATTTGGCCCACAGTAGAAAATCCTTTAGTTGCAAGCAGACAATTTCCTTACAGCTCCAGAAATGTAATGACACTTTGAATCAATAAAGATACATGAGAAGAGAGTCTCTAAAAATAGCACTCCAATAACTCTAAACCAAGATTCTTAAATCTCTCCTCAAGGACAGGATTTCTTCAGTGTCTGGTGCCTTTTGTCAAGGGCTTTTTAATAAGAGTGAAGGAGCTTGTATTGATGATACAGTTTTACCACACTGCTAAAAATAGAAAGACCATCAGTCCAGTGGACATGCTTTCCTGTGGCACTCAAATAATGATTTTTTTAAATTAGAAGATTGGAATACCACTCCTATGAGTGGCTTTGTCATTTATAGAAAAAAAATATGCCACTACTGAATCAAATGATGTGGATATTTTTAGTGCTTACCATTTTTTTTTTCAGGAAGGAAGTTTCATTTTATAGGTTATCCTTATCTAAATCTGTGTTTCCTATTTCACTGCCTTCATATTTTAAAATGTATTATTTTGAAATATGTTAATATATTAATACAATGTTAATAGTATTGATTCTATCTTTTAAAATCTTATTAGAATAAAATCTAGCTACAGATGTGTATGTTCAGCAGTAACAGCAAACACTACTTTCATATTTCATGACAAGAATAGCTTTACTTTTTTTGAACACACAGAATCCTTTCCAGTTTTGTTTTGCTTGTTTTTTTTTTTAAACATACTGTCTATTAAGGATTGCTCAGACCGTTAAACACAAACCCCTCTTTTATTTCTTATGAGTAAATTACTAAACCAGGACAAGGATGATTTGAGAAACTTCCTTTATCTACAATAGAAAGTAATGAATAAAATGTTTGAAATTTGATTCCAGATTTATCCTCTGCACCATAAAGCAGTGTGATCTGTGATAGGCTTCCCAAAGTCACTGTCATCCGTTTATAGATCTGGAAACTGGAGATAATAATGCTAGCCTCATGAGGTGGTTTTTGAAGGATTTAGTACAAGAACATGTCGTGTTCAACTGTCCAACTTGGTGATAATAAAAGATAAATCTCTGTCAAATACAGCTAGAATTGGACAAATACACACAGCAAATAAAACTATCATTCTTATCTTATTATTTTTATTTAACTTAGTAATGATAAAAATATGAAGATATTTTGAAACAGAATTCAAGCTTTGGAATGTTTAAGAAAAACAATGAGGTTAATTTTCATGTTGCTTAACAAGTATTCTTTTGTTAATATTTTTATGCAAGATTTCTCTGTGTAGCTTGTCCTGGAACTAGCTCTTGTAGACCAGGCTAGCCTCAAACTCATAGAGATCTGCCTGCCTCTGCCTCCTAGTCCTGGAGTTAAAGGGGTGTGCCACCACACCTGGCTCAATTCTTGATTTCTGCAGAAACCATGTAACTTTCCTTATCTGCATATACTCAAATGAACATGGACGCATAGTGTATTTGCTATCAATCTGTTTAGATAATGGGACAGAATGCCCAACTATACATTTTTTACAAAACAGAATCATTAATAAACATAGGTAAATACCACTAAAGCTTTACAGTTGTAGCTCCAGCTCCTCAAACCTATGAATGCCAACAGGAAGCATGCGTCTCTTTCACAACTGAAGAACTGTAAAAAGATTCCCCTTTATTAGAGCTTGCAATGTTGTGAATGTTGAGTATAAATTACTGTGGCTTATAAACTGTAAGCATTTTTGTTAGCATGTCTGCTCACAAATAATGACAAAGAAACTTCTTATTAATTACCAAAGCCTGGCTTTAGCTTAGGATTTCTGCCAACTATGTTTTATAGCTTTAATTAAACTATTTCTATTAATCTACATTCCATCAAATAGCTTGGTAACCTTGTCTTTTTCCTGTATGCTGTTCTTGTTCCATGTCCCATTGGCATCCCTCACACATTTAACTTCATCCCTGACTTCCTTTCTCATCTCAGAAATCCAGCATATTCTCCCCTGCTTAGCTATTGGCCACTGAGGTTTTTATTACACCAATCATAGCAGTGAATCTTCACAAGGAATACATATATCCAATAACACATTTAGATTGCAGAGGTTGTAGAAAAGAGTGACAAGACTGTTTATTCAGGTACAATTTTATTTCATTTACTACATTTCAAACACACCCCACAGTAATTATGGGGAATTACAAGAAGAACAAAGATGATAATGGGGTTACATTCATTCACCTTTCCAGCAAAGTTTCCTCCAGGATGGACTCCACACAACACAATTCTGATACCTGATTTGGGGGGCCAAATTCTCATAGCGCTTAGGGAAACTGAAATTTATAGCTAATAGAAGAATTCCTCAATAGGTAAGTACATTTATGTTTATATTCTTTAGTTTATTTTTGATAGATTGAAGGGTAAAATCTGCTACTATTTGATTTATACAACTTATTGGATTGTAAAGAAACTATAAAAGGAAGACAAAAAATACATAAAAGAGAAAACATAGAAAGAACATTATGGTACATGCCTTTAATCCCAATACTCTAGAGGCAGAGCCATATGGATTTTTGAGTTTTAGTCCTGCCCTGTCTACAGAGTAAGTTCAGAGACTGTCAAACAAAACAAAGAAATCCTGTCTCAAAAACAACCAAAAAGAAAAAACAAGATAATGCAAATAAAAATAAAGGTATTTGCATTATTTCATTAAAACTATGTCTAGACTGTATATATACAGTATATTAGAATAAGATGTAAAATAATTATACTAAATTATGCTCTCCTCAAATTCTTAAGGTACTTTTTATTACGAAAACCAATAGACTATCTTATTGAGTCCAATGAGAAGATTCTTTATGATCTTTTCTAAGTTTAATCATTAAACTTATGATGGTATTCAAACTTGAAGCTTCTGATACTTTCTTGTTATATCATATATATTTTTTTCTGAAACTGTCCTTTTTCCAAATTTCCTTGAAGTTATTTCTTTGGGGATGTTATGCCACCAAATTCAGGACAATTACCGACACAGTGTGCTCACAGTTAGAAGAATTTCACTACTCTGAGAGTCTTTTGGCCATATGACCATTTTTATTTATCACTTTGAGGTGCACATAACAAAATATATATCCAAGATTTAATTAGTTATCCTCTGTGTATATAAAAGAGAAGCTTATATTTCTTAAGTTGAACCTAATACAGAAGACAGCAGTAGAAATATTGGAGAGATGAACATATCCTCATCTACAAATGGGGCATATTTTAATTTTTGATTTTTTTTTAAAAAATGATACAGATTGTAACAGCTCAAATCTTTCAGGTGAGTCAACATACTGAGCATACAGGTGTTAGGAGACCTAAGTCCTTGAGATTTTAGGATAAAATGTACTTATTTTATAGATTTTGTCCCTTTACACTTCCTGTCTTCAACACTACAATATAGACGTTTACTAACTCACTTTAACTGAGTTTGTGAGTTGAACACCACAAGGCTTTCAATTATTAATATTGTTAATTAACATTATTGTGGAGAAATCACAACTAATTCTGTTTGGGTCCTGTTGATTCTAGTTGCACCTCATAAAATCCTCTGATTACATCAATGAGTATATAGTTGTTTAGAGCACATACTATTATCAATTTTCCACTGCCTTGACTGTGTGGAATACAATGATAATCATATTTTGTATTAGAGACTTTGAAATTTATATCACTATAAATTATATATAGCAGAAAAATGATTATCATTGTGATAAGCATGCATAAATTCTCAGTACTTGAGATGCCAATGCTGGTAAATCCAGAGTTCAGGCAATCTCAGGCAATGCAGCATGATGGTGTCTCAAAAAAAAAAAAGCAAAAACGAAAAACCAAATAATTCAGCTTTTAAAGTGAAAGAGAAAGAAAGGGAGTGGAGTTGGTGGGTACGGAGGGCATTGGATAGAATCTCTGAGAAGTTGGAGGTGGGGAAATTATTATTAGTATGTAATGTAAAGAAATTGGTATCTCAATAGACAGAACAATTTGTTTAGAATGGAAAGCATTCACATTGAGTCCTATATGTAATAAATTAAGTGACCATTTTAAGGTTCAGATTTCTTGGTATCAAAATAAGCAGTACAAATAAAATAACTCAACATTTTCTCAAAAAAAAAAACCCAGAAACTGTGTTATATCAGTTTTTGAAACCAATAACCTGAGAGTCACTCTTTTGATTTGTTAACAAATTCGTTCTTTATAATTCAACTTAGAAATCATTTCACTTTAAGTCAGCAATCCTTCTTTTCAATATTTTAGTTGCTGCTACTTTAACACATCTTTAATATCTCTTGCTTGGGAAACTGATTCAAAGTGATTTTCAGTCATTTTACCATCAGCTTCACTTAGTATATTTTCAATAAAGAAAAAGATGTATCTTAATATTATTTTGAGGAAAAGATGAGAAACAGTTCTAAGTGAAGCAAGAGTCTGGGTGAGGAATATCATTTAGGAAATATACTTAGACATATACTCACACATAATTATGAAATTGCTATAGACTGTATAATCTCTACTTAACAGTTTTTTTTACAGTGAAAGCCATAATAGTTCCCTTGAACATCGAGTAGCTTCCCTGTTCTGATCCTGTTCATCCATTCATTTTATTCTGCACCTTGCTCACTCTAACCAGTAACAATAATCTCAGTTCTTCTTGAAATGAAATGCCCTTACAAGCCTCTGTCTCAGATCTTGAATTTGCTTTGTTTTCTCCCTGAAAGTTGTTTTTGAGGCAACCTGGTGAATATCTTCACCAATACAATTACTCAAATGGTCCCTCATTAGAAATGACACCCTCAGACACTGTTTCTCTACAACATTTTGACTTTAGTACTTATCAGTGTTAAAAATATGGCAGTTATTTATATGAGAATATTTTTATAATAATAAAATGAAATCTAGAAAATGTTTAAATCGAGAGAATTACCAACTTCATATTTGAAGAGACTGCCAAAATGTGTTTTATAGACATAAGTTATGTAAGTATGTGTTTTTCACTTTGCAAATCCGCAAATGCATTGGACAAATATTATTGCTACTAATAATACTAAAAGAACCATACGTAAAATATAGAAAACTATTAAAGACAGGGATAATATTAATTTTCTCTGAGAGCAAGCCAATGCCTCCACATCAGGGTCTTGTTTTTGTTTTTCCTGTCAGCCTGAGATTGTATAACCTTGACTGAAACTATTATTCAATGGTGAAGTCCTTGAAATGTAATTGCAAAGGCAGGAACCCACAGGGAAATGGGGATCAAAAGCTCTCCTCGCTCCAGATGCTACATAGCCTTTCCTTCCAGATGCTGCCGATTTTGCTCCCCAGGTACTTTTAAATTAGGAATCTGTCTTAGCTGGTTCAGGAAGACAAGAGGTCAAGCTAAATAAGATGATTCACCCAAACCTATTTAAAAAGAAAATGACCTAGGAGTTTTGTTGATAGTGTAAAGGATTATTTAGTGAATCCGATTGCTGAGTTTCTAAATATCTCAGCAGTTTGATGAAACTTGCTATACTGACTTGATCAGGGAAGACACTGAAAATATAGAAAGCTTTATCAGACTGTGTGAAATCCCAGTGCTTTGCAGAAATACTGATGAGTGCCTTCTGTGGAAGAAGGAAAAGTACCCCATGGCTAGAATGTCACCCACATGTTTTTAATTTACTTTGTAGCATAATTAAAGTCTTGCTCAGAGAGTAAGTGCCTATGAGTAATTTTGGAAGGTTTCTATATTTTTGGGAGTATTTTTTTAAAAAGTGATATGATATTTTTAATTATAAATGCCATAAAAAAGATTTATCAGTAAACTCTTGTTCATGGCATGGGACTTAAGAGGTAGGTAGAACACATAGGAAGACTATGTGCGTTAAAGTATCACTTCCTTACTCAGAAATGCTTAATTATTGACAAATATTGATAATTGTTCTTACACATTTATGTCAAAAAATGAAAAGGGAACTAGGAGATGTTTTGTGACTGTGTGTTCCATATACTCTTGAGTGCTACATATTATTAAGACAAAATAGTGATACTAAGATGAAACATTGGCAGCACACATGATGATAAATACAGAGTAATGGAAGAAGAGAGACAGAGACAGAACCAGGAAAGAGACTGAGACAAATGTCTGTTAAAATCATGGTGGTTTCTGAAGTCTAGGAGCAGAATACTATTCAGAGAATAATAAAATTTCCAGGAGAGATCTAAATATGCACAGCCAAAACAAACTATGGCTATTGGAACAGTTTGTAATGCTTTGTGCCTCTGTATTCATATTTATTAATCAATGAGAGACAATGTGAGGTAATTAAATGATACAGAAGCTGAATCAATGCATTCATTGGAGTGCTAATAATGCTGAATATAACTTGTATTGCCATTATCCTATGAATTAATAAGACTAACTATTTACAAACCGACTTATTGAAAAAGCTCAATTAAATATAGCAATTTTGGAAAGACTAAATAAAGCATTTTAAAAGCAATAAATCTATTTTTATTCCCTTTACAAGAATCTCCCTTTAAGGAGTCTTGTTGTGGTAAATGATGAAAACTTCCAGTTTTGCTAATGCTGGAAGATCTAACATGCTTATAGTTTCAGAAAATTATATGTACATGAATCAAGGGATGTACTCATTAATCTGGATTTTTACAAGTATTTCAAGTATAGAAGATTTTTCTAAAGAATAAAGGCTTTCCAAGCTTATAAAATTACAAATACAGTTTTTTTTTTGGAAATGAAGACTTCTTTCTTCATCTTTAAACTTTAAAGTAAGATACTTTAAGAAGGAGTTAAGATTTGATATAAATTTAATGCATACTTTTTCCATTTGGGGGTAAATATTTAATAAGTTTAAACCATTTGTAATTTCTTACATTTCCTGTGATAGTGGAGATTAGACCTCATGCCTGGCACTTATTAGAGAACTACATTGCAGAATATTTGCCACAATGTATCATTTATTTATTTTTAAATATATATTTAATTTTAATTCTGTATGTTTTCTGTTTGCATGTACCTGTGGAGTGCACACATGTTCTGTACTATTTTCCTCAAGACAAAGCATTTCAGTCAGTGGGAAGATTCTTTAAGGCTAACAATTTTCTTAGTAGAGTAAAATTTCCTGTCCTACAGAAAAATTTCCTAAAACTTATACAGAACTCAGCTTAGGATATCTTACTAAGGATAGAGTTTTCTATTTCCATCCATTTGCCTGAAAAATTCAAGATGTCATTGTTTTTTACTGCTGAGTAGTATTCTAATGTGTATATATTCCACACTTTCTGGATCCATTCTTCCCTTGAGGGGCACCTAGGTTGTTTCCAGGTTCTGGCTATTACAAATAATGCTGCTATGAACATAGTTGCACAAATGCTTTTGTAGTATGATTGGGCATCTCTTGGGTATATTCCCAAGAGTGGTATTGCTGGATTCTGAGGTAGGTTGATTCCCAGTTTCCTGAGAAAGCTCCACATTGATTTCCAGAGTGGTTTGACAAGTTTGCATTCCCACCAGCAATGGAGGAGTGTTCCCCTTACTCCACATCTTCTCCAGCATAGGTTATCATTGGTGTTTTTTATTTTAACCATTCTGACAGGTGTAAGATGGTATCTCAAAGTTGTTTTGATTTGCATTTCCCTGATCGCTAAGGAAGTTGTACATGACCTTAAGTATCTTTTGGCCATTCAAACTTCTTCTGTTGAGAATTCTCTGTTCAGATCATTACCCCATTTTTTAATTGAGTAATTTAAAATTTTTATGTTTTTTGAGTTCTTTGTATATTTTGGATATCAGGCCTTTGTCTGATGTGGGGTTAGTGAAGATCTTCTCCCATTCAGTAGTATACCTTTTGTCTTAATGACTGTGTCCTTTGCTTACAGAAGCTTCTCAGTTTCAGGAGGTCCCGTTTATTTATTGTTGCTCTTATTGTCTGTGCCACTGGGGTTTTACATAGGAAGTGGTCTCCTGTGCCCATGCATCAGTGGACTGTAGCCATAAACAAAGGACATTAAGCTTATAGCTCACAAGCCTAGAGAAGCCAAATAGCAAGGTGAACCCAACGAAAAATATATATAGATCCTCCTGGAAATCAGAAGCAAACAGGATCGCCTGGCAAAAGTTGGAGGCACAGGTGTGGGGATGGGGGTGGATGTAGGAGTTCAGGGTGGGGGTGGGCAAAAGGAAGAGGGGTTGAATGGAGAGGGGAAGAACTGGGGAGAGCATGGGGGTGTGGGAGGGTGGAGATGGAGGAAGGGTTGATATTGGAGAAAGGAATAAGATATCTACATTAAAGGAGTCATTTTAGGTTTGACAGGAGACTTGTCTCTAGAGGGGATCCCAGGTGTCCACAGAGAGGTCCCTACCTGGGGCAACAGAGGTAGGGTGCCTGAACTGGCCTTGTGCTATAGTTACATTGATGAATATCATGATCATTAGCATAGAAATTTCGCGCGATGGATGGAGATAAAGCCAGAGACCCACATTCACATCAGAGCAAGGGATTGAGCTCCCAAGGTCCAGTGGAAGAGCAGAAGGAGGGAGAAGATGAGCAAGGAAGTCAGGACCGCAAGGAACTGGGCCACCAACTGAGACAGTTGGCTCGAAAAGGCTCATGCTCACTTATCTATCAAAAAAAGACTCTCTTCAAATTGTAGCTGCCTATAGGTTGAGTAGTAAGCTCCAGGATTCTGGATTTCATAAGCCTTCACACAAGCTGTTAGGAATGGGCTCTTAGTGATTTAGGTCTTTTAAAGTTATTTTTGCTTCTGTAAGTAGTCTTTCACTCCTATTCATCTAGGCAATCCAAGCTCACTAAAACTCACTGATTCACCAAACTGAACTTTTATGGTATTCTTTTCTTTAATTTTAGAAGAGAAAGCTATTTTTTTCCATGTAAAGAGATGGTAAAGGGCAAAGTGAGAAATTTGCACAGTTCATGCTAGTATGGACTGGAAAGACTGAGAGAGAATAAGACAATGTGTACTACTAAAATCTAATTAGGTAATAAGGCTTCCAGAAGAGTCTCTTCAGGAATATTGACAGACTGTAATAATGTCTCCTTTTTTTCCTTCCCGTTTAATTACTCATTTTACTTCTTTCGGGACACTTGCATGGGATGAATATGCAGGTCAGCAAACTGCTTTCAGAAGTGGACTTTCCTCCAAACTTGGGATTTCTAACGTTTTATATAACTCTCCTATGCTAAGAACTGGCATGGGTGAGAGAAAGATTCACTACTTCCCTTGACTCTCGCCACCTGCATCAGGTGGGGGACCTGACTTAATTCCTCACCAGATGTACTCTGGAGAACAGGCTATGCATCTCTCTTGACCTGGACAGAACAAAAGAATTGACCCTGTTGATAGGGATAAAGATGAGACAGTTCAAGGGCCTGAAATGGCATAGCTGATAACGCCTCTCTCCTCTGCTGTATGGTGGTGGATGTGTGGATGTGAAGGAAAGATGCCCTACCCTTCACCCCTACTGACTTGAGCTATCCAGAGAGATGACCATCCCTTTTACCAGCTGCAGCACTTGGGGTAGTGAGTTCTCTGCCTTGTCTGTTCAAAACAGCAGATCTGACCCAGTTCATGAAGATTCAGTGAGTGATCCAAAGAATATGAGCCTGAGAAAACTATTTCTGCTCCGTGTCTTCTATGTGACAGCATGGTCAGGAATGGTATGTCCTTTTAGCACACCTCTCAATGTTAGAGACACCAGAGAGAACTGGCCCTAAGGTCATAAGAGCTGAGAGCTACTCCTGACCCATGCCAGCTGCAACACTCAGGAATGATGACCCTGTATCTTGCTTGGTGGGCAGCACAGAAGACCTGATCTGTTGGGAAAGGTATCAGTGAGCCAGACCCAAATCCGAAAAGAAGAAAGAGTAGTCCCCGCTGCCTTGCAGTGGTGTAGGTGGGGGAGAGATGTCCTCCCTTTCCACCTTCCCCCTTGAAGTACTCAGGAAAGCAGGCTCTCCTCCTCAGCTGGGCAGAATAGTAAAGCTGATCCTATTTTTTGAGGCACAGGTGAGCCTAGCAAGATCCACAAAGTGATAGTACAGAGAAAAAACCCAGAAGCCACAAAACAGGTCAGTGATTCTTTGAAATGAACACTTGCAAGTAAAGTTATAGGGACAAAAGGATTTACTGCAGCGACTCACTGTGTCATTCTTTAGCTTCCATGATGAGATTTTTTCCTATCTTCCCCCTCTTTTCCTCTTTCTTTTGTTTTTTCATCTTAAATTTTATTTTGTGTTTTTGGGGAAATTGCAAGGACAGAGAGTGAATTTGAAGGGAGGGGTAATGAATGTTATTGAAACACATGATGTGGAAGAGTCAAAAAATAAATAAAAGGAGAGTAAAAATGAGCCAGTGGATAGATTTTTGCTGGAAGAATGATGGAAGGGAGGGAAAAGACTTGTAGAGAATCAAGAGCTGGGTATATAGCAGTTCTAAAACATTAGGAGAACTTGAAGATGGGGAAAAAAGAGGCCAGCTGTAGATTGAAGATTGGGACCAAAATGTGAGAAGTGAGATTGCTGGAGAGTGTGTGTGTGTGTGTGTGTGTGTGTGTGTGTGTGTGTGTGTGTGTGTGTGTGTGTCAGGGAGACAGAGAGAGAGAGAAAGAGAGAGAGAGGGAGGGAGGGAGGAAGGGAGGAAGGGAGAGAGAATTTGTCTTGGTATGTGACTGCAAATGCTATGTGGATAGAAGATAGTCTTGAGTTTTGTTTCTTAAGCACTGTCCACAGCTTATCTGTTCTTTTGATCCAGGGTCTCTTGTTGGACAAAAAAATCTCCAGCTGTTCAAAGCTGTATAGTGGCTGAGTCAGCAGAATTCATCTGTCTCTTCCTCCTCAGGATTATCAGAATAAGCGTTATGCCTGACATTTTGAGCATGGATTCTGGCAATCAATTTCAGGTACTTCTGCTGAAAGGATAAGTACTTAGCACTGAACAGACTAAGCCATGTTCCCCAGGCCTGGGAAGTTGTTGATTCTATTTGTTGGCATTCTTAGTTTGGTCTGTCACCTGTTTCTTATCTGTAATGAGTAGATACTTATTCATGTCTGCCCAGAGATAGTGGCAAGTATGACTATAAGGCCTACAAGTCAAAGAGATGATTCAACCTGGAGTATGACTGAGGGCCTAAGAACAGGTGCTGTCAGAGGTCCTAACTGTACCTAGCTAATGAGGGGCAATCACACAGTATCAACTGATCAGAACTCAGACTGGGTGCTGGGAGAATGGTATATAAGGCTCACTCCATTGATAAATAAATGAATCTGCTGTTTGCCTTTTACCTGACTCCTGGTGTCTATGTTATTGACGATGTGTTTTCTCGCTTCATTCCCCGCAAGGAAGCAATTAGGACCCAACAATATCTAGCATCTGACCATGTTCTAGTCATCTCCCTCCCTTCCCTTATGATGCTGGCCAATACCCTCAAGATGATATATGTTTAAGTGAGAAGACCACTGGATATGTATGTTCTTGGCCCGTGGATATTGTGTGTTTTGGGTCCTTCAGCAGGTAAGTGTTGGGACCACCATTTCTTTCCTTCTTTTGTGCTATTTGTCATGTTTGTCTTCCTGTCCAGTTAGGAAGGCACTTTTTTTTTCTTTTTCAGGTTGCCTAGTGCCTTCATATAAGTACTGAAGACCCAGGTGGCAGAACCAAGGCTTCGCTCCTGAGTGCATTCCCTCATCCAATGAACTGTTTAGGCTTGTGGCAGTTGCCTATTAGTACACCAAAGTTCCCCAATAAACATATAACACTCAATTTTTCATCCCTGTTAACTCTCTCTCTCTATTGCTTGTTTACTATTTTCCTTTGCAAAATGTACCCATTTTTAACCTCTCCATCACCTCCACTCCTTCCATGTCTGAACTCTCTACAGCACTTGATTATGAGGAGACAGACAGTTCAGGCTCTGCAAAACCTGCTGAAGATAGTGTGGCCACAGTTAAGACCACATGTGCCACTTCCCTGTCAGCTCTGCTCCCACAGTGGGAGGCTACGCCTCTACCACAGTACACTTAGAGAGAAGTGCCTCAATTTCCGCCAGTACATCAAGGTGGAAATTTCCTCACCTTGTGATAAGATTCTCAACCACTGCAGTCCCACCCACCTCACATCTCAGGTCTCAAAGGCCAGCAGAATCCTTTCCAGTCAACTCTTTTGGAAAGGTTTAGCATAATACAAAAAGGCAATTTGATACCTACTGGATGTTCACATATGCCTTAATTGGTGGACTGGTTTTGTTAATCCTTATTTTCTTTAACTGTGTCCTGGAGCATATTCTACAGCAGCAGGCGGCAACTAAGGTGACATGCCATGTGTTTAAGGTTCTTAGGCCTTCTTCTCACAGTTCTCTACAGGAGCTTTGCATGTTCGGTTATCTGAAATTCAAAAGGC
Source organism: Dicrostonyx torquatus (assembly GCA_028555095.1). Taxonomy (NCBI): domain Eukaryota; kingdom Metazoa; phylum Chordata; class Mammalia; order Rodentia; family Cricetidae; genus Dicrostonyx; species Dicrostonyx torquatus. The sequence continues at coordinate 927,139 of JAQHUG010000242.1, forward strand.
TACAACTTAATACCCCCTATTCTGGCAGCTCTCCAAGAATAGATGCTCATCTAGCGCTGGTAGCCAATGATGGATAAGAGCTTGATTAATAGGCCAACCTAAAACACCCACTTCCCCCAGGGATCATTTAGGACCCAGGAACGGTGGCACACAGTAGAAACCTGAGTGCAATAACCACCAAGGCCAGTAGAGGGTATTTGATTCCTTGGGGCTGCAATAAACAAGTGATTGTGAGATATGAGGGGTGGGTATTAAGAATTACATTTTGGTCCTCGTTAAGATCATTGCAGTCTCAACTGAGTCTCAGCTGTTCAGTGCTTGTCATGTACAGGTATAGGACCTATGTGTTTGAAAATGAAGGGAGATAGGAAGTAAGGATATAAACCTTTATAATGAAAAGTGCCAATACTCTTGCAAAGTTATTATAAAATTTATTATATGTATTTTATTTTTATTTAAGTAAAATATTTTTCCTAGTAAGTTCATGTGAATAATCATTTTGAATTTCTTTATTTATATTTTCCAATCATTTTTCTTGTGATTTGAAAAAAATGGATCTAAAGGATATCTGATCCTTGATCTTCATAATACTTGACTTTTGTTACCTATCAGAGTATTTTGCAACATCAGTACTTCATTCATTTTGTTGGTTCCACATTTTTATGGCATCTACAATCTTTATTATCTTTAGAACTATGAGATATTAAGTAATCTGATTCAATGAAACTAAACTGGTCAGAATGACATGTAGAGTACTTTATGGCTTATGAAAAACAATTATCTGTTTCCTAGAGATTGAATAGCCCAGAGACCTAGAATAAAAGCAAATATAACTGGAAAAAAATAAGTCAATGAAATGATTCCTAGTGACAATTCTGGTATACTCTTAAATGCGTCCATAGCTCATTGTCATCAGGAAGGCTTCCTCTGGCAGCTGATGGGAGCAGATGTCGGGACCCACAGCCAGACATAAGGCAGGATAGAGTCTAAACTGGAGATCTCCATTTGGAATTCTGAGAATATCATGAAAAATAAGGAAGAAAGATTTTAGGAACCAGAGGGGACTGACTAAGACTATATGGGTGTTAGCTAGGTATGTTTTATGGTTGTGTAGCTCAGTGTTCTTGTGGGACTCCTAACATCGAGAGTCTGTGTAGCAAAGTGTCTCTGACTCTCCTGCTTGTTCATGGCATCAATGAACAAGATACTGAAATTCTCTGTATCTTAAAATTATACCATGCCCAAATCATACATTTTTGACCATGAACAAGAGCAAGAGTAACATTTCTTATTTGTAGGGGGCATCTCTTATGTTCCCATCACTGATTACTTAAATTTATTCAGCATATATGAATGTTTAGAAATAGGTGTCTCAGAGTTCATATTAGCCTAAATTGTAAAATTAATAATAGAAAATTGTGGAGAATTATATACAATTTTTCAGTACTCTATGTTTCCAAAATACAGTCAGATGATCAGATACGAGAATACTACAATTGAATAAACACATACTTGATTCACACATGTGCCCAATCTAACCTATTATAATTTACTCTTTCCATCACAATTCCTTGAAAAATTAGCAGTAGATTTACATAAATTTTACTTTAAGTTTTAATTTTTCTTGGCTAATTTTCACAAGCAAACACAAATTTTTTGAGTAGTTATAAAATTACTGTCAATACTTAAAATTATAGTTTGAGTAGAAATAAAATCAGTGATTAGTATAAATCAATCTATTCATAACTTATAATTCATGATATAGCATAGCTATCATGAGTCCTATAAATATGACTGTCATGAAATGAATTATTGTATGTCTGATAAGAAACTGCTTATAATAATATATTTGAAATATATACGTTCCCATTAGTGGAGGCAAGAATTTTTCATCATAGATATATTCATAGCAAACATAACTAGTATTTTTAATTGGTCTTGGCATTTAGTAATTGATCACTCAAATTTGAATATTGTATCTTTTAATCTTATAATCTTATAATCTTGAATGTATTCACAATAAGTGTTTAATTTTTATATTCTTTAAGTATGGCATAATTCTAACCATTATATTATCTAATCAAACTTAATTTTTAAGTAAGTTATTTGTATCTTTCCCAATTTTTTCAATGTTCATGACATTCAAAAATTTTCAAGCTGTATTAATTTTACATTTCAAAAACTTAATAATTTCACACAAATTTAATTTTTTGATGAAATCCTATTTTGAAGCTACTGAAGGTGAAGATGAGTAATATATAACCCTAATTACCTTTTAGAAACAAATTTACCTATCTCAAAGTTGCAGATAATTTTTTTTAAATAGTTCTGAAGTGATCATATAATTATCTCAAAGTAATAAACAATGAGAAATGTGTCATTTCTTTCATTGGTTATTATTTATAATACATGCTTAAAATTTAAAATATGTTTACAAAAATTTTGATGTTTAACACTTTTTCTAGATGAATTTATATACATGCAGCAAACAGAAATGAGGAATTACTTCATGCTCTAAAGAATTTATTGCTAAAAATTTACATTATTATGTGTAGATATTAAATTCAATTGGTAAATACCCTTAAAATTTTACTATCAAAATAAAAATGACACCAGAGATTACTGTCACTAGTTGCTGAAACTGTTGAAAATACATAAGTGTTGCATTTAAAAATATTTGAAACATGACAGTTAAATTTTTTAAATCAGGCTTGTTTGAAAAGAATTAGAAGAGCATGGTCCATGTTGTCAGACAGCTTGGTATTAGAAAATACAGTTGCAATTTGAAATTTAACCATCTTTTCATTTTATTATCAGTCTTTTGTTGCCATAGATGCTACAAATTCGATGTATATTCAAGGATATCCTTAGTCATGACTCCATTTAACACAATATTATTAATCTATTTAGGATTCATTTTTTTTAATACTATTTATTAACTTTATACACCTTCATATTTATAGTGATAATGAATTTCTTCAACACTGTCATTTGCAAGAAAGATAAAATTGATGCTGTATAAAGAGAAAAATTGCCTGAAGTGTTTAATATTTTTATTAGTTACAATGTTTTACTATTTGAAATAAATGTCCCCTTAGGACCACATACAAATTCTGATTTGTATGCAAGCATTAGAAAATGGGAATGGTTGAATCTTTAGGGAGAGAGATAAGTTGGTACTGATAAGTAGTAAAAAAAAGGGGGGGGGAGTATTCCTTTGAAGTGATATAGGACTTTGCTCTGAGGTGTGCTTAGGATATTGATATGAAATGAACAGATTGGTTCTAGATGCTTCTTCTTGACATAAGTTCTACCTCATCACAAACTCAAAATCAAGGTATATAAGGTGCATGAACTGAACTGCTAAAATTAGTCTTTTCTTTTCACCTTAGGTATTTTGTATTAACAGTAGAACAGTATAGCAATTAAGACAAACACTATTTTGGACCTTGAATGTATCTAAAAATAGAGGGCTTGTTTAGGATGGCAAAGACTATGAGTGTAATTCTCATGAATGAAAATAGGAATAATAAGGCAAAACTAGCTTTTTAATTTATTTATATATTTAAATTGTTTCAATTGATGATTATTTTAATTAATAACTTATTTAGATTTTGGATAAATATACACATTCTAAATATTTCTAGTAAGTAATAAATATTATTAACAATAAAAACTCAATGTGGTTTAAATAGCTCAATTTATTTAATGTAGTTTTACAGACCAGCTGAGATATGGTTCTTTCTTGTTTTGCATTTATTTTAGAGGTCAGCTGGTAGATTAGCTGAAATTTGTTCTGCCAAATTTGAGTGGCCTTTTCAGTTTCTGAACATATGTCAGTTAGATAGAAATTATGTTGATTAAACTATGCTCCTTATATCTTACTCTCACTTGTCCTTGTTAAGCTTTGTATCTGAACTCTTGCCATAGGCCCCTATTCAAATTAAAGTTCCTTGGTTTATTTTGCAGTTCTGGGGGCTGTAAATTATTTCATTGCTGTCACTAACATTTTGAATATACTTTTTATTAACAGGAACTTTGAATGTTAGAGCATGATCATTTTTTACCTCTTGCACTTTCTCTTTTCTCATCAGTTGTTGTGAGGAATCTCTATCTTTTGCTAGTGCCAACATGACATCCACCTTTTTTTTTCCACCATGAAGAATCATAACCATCTGAAATACTCTCTTCCTCTCTTAAGTTGTTTCTTTAAGGCTTGTGATCCAGAAACAAATAAATGGAAAAAGAGAGATTTTAGGAAGGAATCTATCGGCATTGCACGGAAACAATATGATTTCACATAGTATAAAGAAGTCACAGAACATACACAGTGTTAATATGACAGTATGCTGAACAAAATGTTCCACAGAACCAGTTTAGGAGAACTTTAAGACAAGAACAAGAAGCTGTCTATGAGGACAATGAGATAAATTACTGAGAAAATATAGGAAATGACATAAAAAAGGTTTGAATATAATATTTAAAACTGGCATTATCACATTTTTTCAAAATATTGAATATAATACTGTAAATCAAAAATTAATTGGAGAATTAACTTCACATTTTGAATACACCAAATAACAGTTTTAAATTCTTTCATTTGAATCAAAGCTTTATTTCAATCGTAGATGCTATGTGTTTTGATATTAACTAATATTTCTAACATTGAGGGAGAAGAGTTTGAAGTGCCAGAATTTCAAGGACATTCATATTTTCTTATCAAGTTCAAATCAGCATCAGCTACATGAGACCTTATCTAAAAAATAAAACTCTTTTGAGATTTATTCTTACACACATTTTACATCCTTTTTAGTATTTTACGATTAAACATAAATGTTTGACAATTAAAGAATTGCACCTTAATAACATATTAAAACTGCTGGCAGTCCTCTGTTTACCTTTAATTCTAATTTGCATAATTCTTTGTTAAACAAATATTTACTAAATCACTACATTTTGCTAGATAGCAGGAATTCATTATTAAGCATAATATAATTCTCTTTACTGTTTGTTGACATAGGGAATTTAAATATATCTTTTAAACACACATTATTTGACTATAACAAAAGTTTATTTTAAAATATTCTATTTTTACCTATACTCCTTAATGTTTTTCACACAATAGAAACAAAAGGGTCATTGCCATACTCATTTTATGAAGCTATAGTTACCCTGATACCAAAACCACACAAAGATGCAACCAAGAACGAGTATTCCAGACCAATCTCATTCATGAACATCAATGCAAAAATTCACAGTAAAATACTGGCAAACCAAATCCAAGAACATATGAAAAATATCATCCATTATGATCAAGTAGGCTTTATCTCAGAGATGCAGGGCTGGTTCAACATATGAAAACCCATCATATAAATAAACTGAAAGAGAAAAACCATATTATCATTTCATTAGATGCTGAAAAAGCATTTAACAATTTTCAGCACCCCTTTATGAAAAAGGTCTTGGAGAGATTACGGATACAAGGAGCATATCTAAATATAATAAAAGCAATATACAGCAAGCCGACAGCTAACATCAAATTGAATGGAGAGAAACTCAAATCGGTTCCAGTAATATCAGGAACAAAACAAGGCTGTCCACCCTCTCCATATCTGTTTAATATAGTGCTTGAAGTTCTAGCAATAGCTATAAGACAAACTAAGGAGATCATGGAGATTTGAATCGGAAAGGAAGAAGACAAACTTTCGTTATTTGCAGATGATATGATAGTGTATATAAATGACCCCCAAAATATACCAAAGAACTTCTACAGCTGATAAATATCTTCAGTGATATGAAAGGATACAAGATCAACTAAAAAAATATCAGTAGTCCTCCTACACAAAAAGAATAACGAAACAGAGAGGGAAATCAGAGAAACATCACTTTTCACAATAGCCACAAATAGCATAAAGTATCTTGGGGTAACACTAACCAAGGAAGTAAAAGATCTATTTGACAAGAACTTTAAGACATAGAAGAAATAAATTGAAGAGGATACCAGTAAATGGAAGGATCTCCCATGCTCCTGGATTGGTAGGATCAAAATAGTAAATATGGCAATTCTACCAAAGACAATCTATAGATTCAATGCAATCCCCGTCAAAATCCCAACAAAATTCTTCATAGAACTTGTCCGAACAATAACTAACTTTATATGGAAAAACAAAAAGGCTAGGATAGCCAAAACACTCCTATACAATAAAGAAACTTCCAGAGGCATTACCATCCCTGACTTCAAACTGTATTACAGAGCGACAGTAATTAAAACAGCTTGGTTTTGGCATAAAAACAGAGTCGTTGACCAATGGAATCGAATAGAAGACCCGGATATTAATCCACAAAACTATGAACACCTCATATTTGACAAAGAGCTAAAATTGTACATTGAAAGAATGAAAGCATCTTTAACAAATGGTACTGGCATAACTGGATGTCAACCTGTAAGAGAATTAAAATAGACCCTTGTCTATTACCATGCACAAAACTCACATCCAAATGGATTAAAGACCTCAATATAAATCCGACCACACTGAACCTGATAGAAGAGAAATTGGAAAGTACCCTGCAATACATGGGCACAAGAGACCACTCCCTGTGCAAAATCCCAGTGGCACAGACAATAAGAGCAACAATGAATAAATGGGACCTCCTGAAATTGAGAAGCTTCTGTAAGTAAAGGACACAGTCATTAAGACAAAAAGGCATACTACTGAATGGGAGAAGATCTTCACTCTCCCCACATCAGACAAAGGTCTGATGTCCAATGTATACAAAGATCTCAAGAAACTGAACATTAAAATTTTAAACAACCCAATTAAAAAATGGGATAATGATCTGCACAGAGTATTCTCAACAGATGAAGTTGAGATGAAGACCAAAATATATTTAAGATCATGTTCAACTTCTTTAGCAATCAGGGAATGCAAATCAAAATAATTTTGAGATACGGTCTTATACCTGTCAGAATGGCTAAAATCAAAAACACCACTGATAGCCTATGCTGGAGAGGTTGTGGAGGGAGGGGAACACTCATTCATTGCTAGTGGGAATGCAAACTTGTGCAACCTCTTTGGAAATCAGTGTGGCGGTTTCTCAGGAAATTGGGAATCAACCTTCCTCAGGATCCAGCAATACCACTTTTGGGAATATGCCGAAGAGATGCCCAATTATACTAAAAAAAGCATTTGTTCAACTATGTTCATAGCAGCATTATTTGTAATAGCCAGAACCTGGAAACAACCTAGGTGCCCCTCAGTGGAAGAATGGATCAAAAAAGTGTGGAATATATACACATAAGAATACTACTCAGCGGTAATAAAACAATGACATCTTAAATTTTGCATGCAAATAGATGGAAATAGAAAACACTATCCTTAGTGAGATAACCCAAACCCAAAAAGATGATTATGGTATGTACTCACTCATTAATGGACTCTAGCCATAAACAAAGGATATTAAGCTTATAGCTCACAAGCCTAGAGAAGCCAAATGAAAAGATGAACCCAAAGAGAAACATATATAGATCCTCCTGGAAATCGGAATCAAACAAGATCGCTGGGCAAAAGTTGTAAGCACGGGAGTGAGGATGGGGGTGGTGTAAGGGGAGGAGGAAAGGGAGAAAGAGGAAGGGAAGGACTTGGGAGAGCTTGGGGGAGTGGGAGAGTAGAGATGGAGAAATGGTGGATATTGGAGGAGGGAATAAAATATCTACATTAAGGGAGTCATTTTAGGACTGGCAAGAGACTTGGCTCTAGAGGGGATCCCAGGTGTCCACGGGGATGTCCCCAGCAAGGTATTTGGGCAGCAGAGGAGAGGGTGCCTGAACTGGCCTTGTCCCAGAGATACATTGATGAATATCTTGATCATCACCATAAAATTTCGTCAGATGAATGGAGATAGAGACAGAGACCAACATCCACATCAGAGCAATGGACTCAGCTCCCAAGATCCAATCGAAGAACAGAAGGTGGGAGAAGATAAGCAAGGAAGTCAGGACTGTGAGGATTTGGTACACCCACTGAGACAGTGTGCCTGATCTAATGGGAGCTCACCAAATCCACCTGGACTGGGACTGAATGAGCATATGATTAAACCAGACTTACTGATTTTGGCTGCCAATGGGGCCAGACTGAGAAGCCATTGATAATGGCACTGGGACCTTTCTCTTCTTCATGGATTGGCTTTCTGGGAACCTAGTTTATTTGGAAACACATCTTCTAGGGCAGAATTGAAGGGGGAGGGCCTTGGACTTCCCCCAGGGCAGGGTATACTGCCCCTTCTTAAGGAATCAGGGGGAGGGAGGAGGGGTAGTGTTGGAGTTGGAGGGGACTGGGAAAAGGGGAAGAAATGTAAACTCTTTGAATAAAAAATAAAAGAATATGAAAAAAAATAAAATAAAATATTCTATTTTTAAGTGAGTTTTGATAGAGAAATTCTATTTTTTAAGAGAATGAAGAATGTACTTGTATTTTGCATGAATGAAAATTGAAAGTGTTTCAAAAATAAAACCACTTTCTTCAAAAACGAATTAGAAACAAAGATAAATGGTGTGAGCTTACAATGAAGATGACCTTGAGTCTAAAGTTACTGTCTAATTATTGGATTTTATTCAAAAATGAAGACATAATGCCAGTCTTCTGGATGAAAAATATTTGCAATGATTCATTATTCCATAATTGAGGTCATTGGACTTGAAAATGTATTATGTCAAGATAAATTCAGTACTGCAATGTTTAATGTCCTTTCATTGTGTGGAAGTTTAAATAACAATTTTCAAATTGAATAAAAATTTCCTTGACTTATATCTTAGCATTAATCACCTAGTAATGAATTATAGCTTTAAAAATTATTCCCACATATTTATTACATTATGTTTATTACATTTACTAAAATCATATGTATTTTATTAGGATGGATAAAGTTACTTATAATTTGAAGTGAAATTTGAAAGTAACAATGCTATGATGTGTTACTTTAATAAATCATAATTCTTTAAGATATATGACTATGAAACAGTTCCTACAGTTATTTAATTTGTATAAAATTTATGCATAATGAAATCATGAGAAATTTATATGCTTTTGATTTCTTTTACTTATATTAACTATCATCTTTTAATGTATATGGTTAATATACATCATATTAAGGTCTTTGAAAGTATTATTTGGTATGGGAAAATGGTTTATGTTCTGTCTATTATAGTTTAAGTAAATGCTGATTGGCCAGTAGCAAGGCAGGAAGTATAGGTGGGACAACCAGGCAGGAAATAGAGGCAGGGAGAGAAGAACAGGAACAGCTTTCCTGGGAAGAGGAAAGCTTGGTCTGCAGTCGTCCTGATCCAGCCACAGAGCAACCAAGATGTGACTGCCTTGCCAAAAACGTACCAGGACACGTGGCTAACATAGGCAAGAATAATGGGTTAGTATAAGTTATAAGAGTTTCTAAGAAGTCTGAGCTAATGAGCCAATCAGTTTATAACTAATGTAGCACTCTGTGTGATTTCTTTGGGACTTAATGATTGCGGGAACTAGGCGGGACAAGAAACCCTGGCAACAAATGATGCCCATGTGGACAACTGCATTCACATAAAGCTTGAGAGAACTTTGGAAATAATTCTAGACAAAAGAGAATAGAGTTAAGCACAGGTTGTTAATAGCAGCATTTTCTCAGGTGGGCTCTGTTTGCTAGAGGCAAATATGTCTCATTTAAGAGACTAACTCCGCTTTAGCTCTTTTAAGAGGTCTTGTCATGAAACACTTGAATGGTGTTGATGAAAAGCTAACCACATGCTTCTGGTTTTCAGCCATAGCAGGTAAAAAGTCACACCATTTTAAAATGCTGGCTTTCTGGTTCTTATCCTCTGTGGAAACGAGAGATAAACCTCTTTTTCAAAGCAACATATCCTTAGACCCAAATTTGGAAGTCATGATACCTTTATAATATACATGTGGTTTAGCTTAGCAGTCCATTCAAGGAAATGTCTCTCTGTACTTAGTTCATTGACAGTAAAAAAAAAAAAAATCAAAGATAATACAATAAAATACATAATCAAGACTTTCTGAGAATTTTCCACTTTTATATGACTTATTTTTCTTTATTCGTTTTCCTCTTTTTTAAAGCACTAACTTTATTTTATGACTCTACAGAAAAAAACTCTCTTTTTTAAAGGATTTATTTATTATGTATTCAATGTTCTGCTTGCATGTATGTCTGCACACCAGTAGAGGGCATCAGATCTTATTACAGATGATTGTGAGACACCATTTGTGTGCTGGGAATTGAACTCAGTACCTCTGGTAGAGCAGCTAGTGCTCTGAGCCACATCTTCAGCCCATGAAACCTCTCTTAAAGGAGCTGCTGCACACCACCAGTAAATAGTAAAAAGCTTTGTTAAACTCTCTATTTCTGTGCCTAGAATTCCTTTGCAAACACTCTCAGGTTTTACATGGATTTAGTCCACCACATTGATGCACCAATTTATTGGAGGAGGGGCTGCTTGTTTCTCCCAGCTGCCGAGAACCAAAACAACCACACAGAAACTATATTAGTCAAAACACTGCTTAACACATTAGCTCTAACTTATTTTTTTTTGCTAACACTTGCATATTAATTTAACCCATTTCTATTAATCTGTGTATGGCTGCGGCTTACCAGCTAAAGTTCCAGGTGTCTATCTCCTATGGCTCCATAGCTTCTCTCTGACCCTGCATTCCTCCTACCTTGCTATAGGCCAAGCAAGTTCTTTATTCATTAACGAATGAAAACAACAGATAGACATGAGGACCTCACATGCCAAAATATTCTAAGCATACAGGTTAAAAATAAATGCCTCAACATTGCAGAGTTACTTTGGTGACTGCCAGGTATCGAGCTGTTTCTGCCATTCCTTGTATATCTGAAAGTTGCTTGTTCTGTACTTCCTGTTTACTTATGAAATATTATACCCTTCTCAGGATTCTGATGTGTTGAAGATTAGATAGTTATAGTTATAATTTCTTCAGTCATGATATAAAGTTTTGATAGATAGGAACTTTGGATGAGCCAAGATAGAATAAATAAGAGTATTTTCTTTAAATTTACCAATATAAATGGACTGGTCAATGTAAATGTTCTTTGAAATTGATAACTGTTCTTATTAGGCTTGTACGCTTTTAACTATGTTAGAATTAAAACCTTTTTTTTTATTTAGACATAAAAGTGTGATAATGTGTAAGAATTGCTTTTAAGTTATTCCACTATACCACTAAAGCCACCTTGAGTCAAAGGATAGAGTCAACAACTGGGTGAGCATGATAACCATAGAGATGTAGAGAATGGAGGAAGTCTGATAGTGATGAGCAGAGAAAGAGAAGACATTTCTGGGCTGATATCTTGGTGTAGGAGCCAAGCAATTTGTGTTGCTTTCATTGGTTGAACAAAGAAACATCCTTGGCCTAGTTTATAGGGCAGAACTAAGGTAGGCAGGGAAGACAGAACAGAATTTTGAGAGGAAGAAGGCAGTGTAGCAGACATCATGAAGCTCCTGCCTGAGACTGATGCTGGTTATACTCTTTCCCAGTAAGCCACAGATTGTTGGAAATAGGTTAGATAATGATGATTGAGTTGGCCAAGAAAAGGCTAGTTATAATGGGACAGGCAGTAATTTAATTATTTCAATTTTTTTGTGGCTTTTTAAGGTATAAGCTAGCCGGGTGGCTGGGAGCCGGGCAGCTGGGATGAAAAGCAAGCCCGCTATTCCTACAACAGAATGGCGCCTGAATGTGGTCGACTAACTCCACATAAAACCTGAGAGGGCCCCTTTCATGGCAGCTGGTCTTTGGTGAGTGCCACAGCTTCAGATCCACCCGCCCAACTGGAGTCTTGATACACCTGGAGATGAAGAGATAGGCAGGCACCAATCCAAGAGTTTCTCTAACAACCTGAAAAGCAACATAAAAACACCAGAATCCAGCAATTATGCAACAAGAAGATCTGAGCAAAATAATACAGAAGAAGTAGAAGAAATCGACTTTAAACATAGCTTTACGAAAATG
>JAQHUG010000242.1:943078-953505 GCA_028555095.1 Dicrostonyx torquatus
TCCTGGATAGTAAAGAATTACAGATTCACAATAGGACAGGTTCAGACATAAAAGTCCTCTAAATGGGTCAAGGTGTTATATAAATGTACATATAGAAAGTTATAAAATAAAGTTAATGCTTTAAATAAAAGGGGGGTAATGTCTTTAAAGAGATAGTCATAGATTAAGAAAATAAAGAAAAATAAGCTATGTAAAAATGGAAAATTCACAGAGAGTCTGGATTATGCGTATTATTGTATTTTCTTTAAATTTTTTAATGTGAAGGAGCTAAGTACAGAAAAATATTTCATTGAATGGGCTGCTAAGCTAAGCCAGGATATATGTTCTAAAGGTATCATGACTTCCAAATTTGGGTCTAAGGATATGGTACTTTGCAAAAGGGATTCTTCTTTTGTTTTAACAGAGGATGGGACACTGTGGATTCCTTCTAGAACAATATGGTATGATATACTACACCCTCCTAAAAGGTTGCTGTGAACACCTTCAAAAAATTACTTCACTCTACTGGTGACTGAGATGAACCTAGTACATAGGATATACCATAAAAGACCTGATTAACTGTGACCCCATACAGCATAAAGAAGTTTGGAGAGAAATAACTATGTCCATATTCCCAAATATTGTTTATAAATGTTCTTTTTTATTTAAAGGGGGGTATGATATAGATATGAATAATTTGCATTTATGTGAATCAGTTTACTGACACAAATTTAAGGTCAATTTTGTTATATGTATATTCTGATCTTGCTTAAGTTACTGTGATTGTGTAGGTCATTTAAAAATGTAATGTATAATTAGGAAGTATAGATTGTTAATGGATAATCATCTATAATAGTCAAGTTTGTAGTCATGTTAGTTAGATTTTCTAGATGTGCATAGATATATTTTAGTTAGATAGGTATTCTTCTTATCTTCCAAAGACTACAGAATATGGCATTTAATGTTTTAATAACTTAGGGCTTTTCATGACAGTGAGACACGTCCACTCCTGGCAGCACCAATTTACTTCAAGAGGAAGATGGGTATCGAAGAGGCTCCTTATGGTATATTTAGCCATTTGAGCAAGAAACTGCTCTTTCCTGGGCTGTTGTATAAACTGGACACAAAGAACCAGCAGAGAGAGGACTGCTGAATTTGGCCAAATTTGAGATGATCCTTCAGGGTTCTTGATTCATGAAAGTGTCTGTGAGACATTCTGCAGGATACAGAAGAAAGTGACTGAACTGTCTTTGAAATTTTCTGCTTCATGAAAAAGTCTGCTGGATATGATGTGCCTGAAGGCCGAAGATAGATGCCCCAATGGTACAGAAGAACTTTGGGTACTGTCCAGGCAGTGAGATATCTCTGTCATTTCCAGAGTTTGGAAAATTGATTACAATGTACTTTCTGTTTACTTAGGTAATATTATATCCTTTTGGAGTCTTTGATAGTGTTGAAGAATAGATATATAGTTATAGTTTCCTTTGTTATGACAAAAGATAAAATAGATATAAATATTGTAACTGTAGTTCTTGCTTGATAACTGTTTTGTTATATGTAATTTTACTATATTAAAGTAAAAGCCTTTCTTTATTGTTTAAACAGCAAAGGGGAAATGGTGTAGAAGTTCCTTCTGTATTTGTGTTGCTTTCATTGGTTGAATAAAGAAACTGCCTTGGCCTAGTTGATAGGGCGGAACTCAAATAGGTGGGGAACACAGAACCAAATTCTGGGAGGAAAAGTGAGAGTTGGCCAAGAAGAGTCTAGATATAATGGGCCGGCCAGTAATTTAATTAATACAATTTCTGTGTGGTTATTTCAGGGTTTAAGCTAGCTGGACAGCCAGGAGCCAGGCGGCTGGGATGGAAAGCATGCCTGCTCCTCCTACAACAATATCTGCTACTGGTAGAAGAAGAAAAACATGGAAACATGGTGAGAGGGCCAGCCAACTTACTAATCATTGTTCATTGTCTTTATCAGGCCTTTATATGAATTTCTGACATACAAATTTTTATTATATTAGAACAATTTAGGTAAACATTAAATAAATTTACACACACACACAAACACAATACATAACACACAAATCCAAATCAAAGATTACACACACACACATATACAAATACACACACAGACATATATATATATATTGAGAGAGAGATGCATTTTGAGATATTTAAAATCTTTACCTATGATATATTTTATCTTCATTTCTGAGAACATCCATGAGCTTACCTTAAAATTACTAGTTAGTGACTGTTAAATCCATGGGGCCAAGTAGATAAGCTTAACATACTTCCTGACTGATCCAGATAGATTACTATAATTTAAAAGCAGTTGATGGTGATAATTATTTCTTCTAACTCAATATGTAGTTATTGTGTGTTTGCTTTCTTTTTATCTCTCAAGAAATTAAACACATCAAAATTGTTATAGTTACACTCATATCTGTATAACTGCTTCACATAGAACTATAGTTTATTGTGTATTATCTTCTAGTTGGAAGCTGTCTCCTTATTCATTATTATTATATGCTTCTGTCAAAGCAATCATAATATCTTCTCTTGTAATGCTTCCTAAGAAAGCATTGCTAGAGACCCTCCAATTAGTGTTCTACTTAGGTATTGGCTTAATGATGGCAATTATCACTGATAATATTGTGTCTACTTTTTTAGGAGATAAAGTAAACAGTCTGTCATTAAAGAATGAAAGACATAGAATAATGTCAGATGAACTGTAACACATTTGGTACTATTAAGAATGTGTTCACTTGGATTTTTTCCTATTTATTTAATGAGACTTAATTTATGTTATACAATTTTTCACCCTGATTCAATGAGGTCATTTTTGGAAATTCACAAAGTTCCAACAGAAGGCTCATGATATCCAGGCTCTAAACTAGAGCGTGGAAATCTCTGTTAAATATGAAGCAAGCAAACACACACACAGTCACACACACAAACATAAATGTGAATGAAATTTAAAAGGATATGTTATCCTTGCCTTCCAGAAATGTCTATTAAGAGGAAGGCATAATCTAACACCTGATAGTATGAATGTGAAGAAAACTAAAATTGCACATCTTGTTTAGAGTATATAAATATTGGCATAAGAAATATGGTAATCTCATTTTGTTACATTTGTTGTACTTTCCTGAATACAATTACTCTATTGCTTCTCAGTAGTTCCATTACGTAAATGGTATGTGTGTGTGTTTGTGTGTTTGTGTGTATGTGTTTGCTTTTTGATATTTAACAGAGCATTCCATGCTCTAGTTTTGTGCCTGGATATCATGAGCATTCTGCTGAAACTTTGTGAATGTCCAAAGTTGATCTCAATCTGAATCAGGGTGAAAAATTATACGACATAAATTAAATCTCATTAAGTAAATAGGAACAAATCCACGTGAACACATTCTTAATAGTACCAAATGTGTTACAGTTCATCTGACAAGATTATAAGGCTATTTTAATAATATGAAACATTATTCTCTGTCTTTCATTCTTTAATGACAGACTGTTTACTTTATCTCTTAAAAAGTAGTCACAAAATTATCAGTGGTAATTGCCATCATTAATACCTAAGTAGAACACTAATTGGGGGTCTCTAGCAATGCTTTCTTAGGAAGCATTACAAGAGAGGATATTATGCTTGCTTTAACAGAGCACATAATAGTAATGAATAAGGAGACAGCTTGACACTAGGAGATGCTACATAAGATAGTAAAGTTCTATGTGAAGCAGTGTTATATAGATATGAGTATAACACAACAATTTTGATGTGTTTAATTTTTTGAGAGATAAAAGAAAGCAAACACACAATAACTACAAATTGAGTTAGGAGAAATAATTATCACCATCTACTGCTTTTAAATTATAGTAATCTATCTGGATCAGTCAGGAGGTCTGTTAAACTTATCTATCTGGCCCCATGGATTTAACAGTCATTAACTAGTAATTTTAAGGTAAGCTCATGGATGTTCTCAGATGTGAAGATAAAATATATCATAGGTAAAGATTTTAAATATCTCAAATATGCATGTTATTTATAAGAGAGAATGTGTTAAATGAGTCTTTTCCTCCATGGCAACATTTTATTATCACCTGGAATCTTTTATCTTTTTTTTGAAGACAGGGTTTCTCAGTAGCTTTGGAGCCTGTCCGGGAACTAGCTCTTGTAGACCAGGCTTGCCTTGAACTCACAGAGATCTGCCTGCCTCTGCCTCCCTTGTGCTGGGATTAAATGTGTGAAACACCACCCTGCATCATCTGGAATGTTTTTAAATTCCTGGTGCCCTGGTTGTAAACAAGTCCAATTACATAAAAATGTCTTCGAGTGGGAGTCAGGTAACTTCACTATATAAAATCTCCAGGAGTCCATGCTATGTAGAAAATATTAACCAATGAGAATAATCTGTGTAATGGTCTGTTCTGTTCCTTTAAGAGAAAAGCCACATCCACTCCCTCCCTGTCCCTGGAGGCAAGCTGATATTCAACTTCCAGCCTTCCAGCCTGAGTCTCTTACCTTTCTGTCTCTCTCCCAAAGAGGTAGCTGCTGCTTTGGCTCTTCTCCTCTCCCCCCCCCTCTCTCTCTTCTCTCTCTCTTTCCCTTCTTTTCTGCTCTTTCCCCTCTTCCCCTCTTCCCCTTCTCACCTTTTCCCTCCATAACCTGACTCCCACTCGAAGACATTTTTATGTAATATTTATTATAAATAAATATCCAACCTCTCTCTTTATGGCGTGCCTTTTCATCTAGGTCTCTAACCTGCCACAGCGGCAGCTCCTCCTGGGACAGGCTGCCTTTGTGGTCCACCTTGGTCTCATGCCCACTGCCCACTGCTGCCACTTGGGAACCGGCAGAGTTTCTGCCACTGTTCCCCTTGGGGATCTGCAGCATTTTTATTTTTACCATTACAATCTGACTATTTGAATAGATTTAACTGTGATCGGGATTATTTTTTTTTCTTTTATTTTTTCATTCAAAAATTTACACTTTCTCCCCTTATCCCAGGCTCCCCCTCCCCGCTCTTCCACTACCTTCCCCCCTGCCCTCACACTACCCCTTTTCCCTCCCCCTGCTACAGTAAGAGAGGGCACGGTACCCTGCCCTGTGGAAAGTCCAAGGCCCTCCCCGCTCCATCCTGGCCCACGAAGTTGTTCATCCAAATAGCCTGGGTTCCTAAAAAGCCTAATCTTGCAGAGAAGATAGGTCACAGTGCCATTATCGATGGCTACTCAGTCTGCCCCCATTGGCAGCCACATTCAGAGAGTCTGATTTGGTCATATGCTCCATCAGTCTCAGTCCAGCAGGACTTACTGAGCTCTCATTATATCAGGTACATTGTCTCAGTGGGTAGACCAGTCCCTCGCGCCAATAAGAGCAACAATAAATAAATTTGACCTCCTGAAACTGAGAAGCTTCTGTAAAGCAAAAGACATAGTCATTAAGACAAAAAGGCATCCTACTGAATGGGAGAAGATCTTCACTAACCCCACATCAGACAAAGGTCTGATCTCCAAAATATACAAAGAACTCAAGAAATTAGACGTTAAAAGTCTAAATAACTCCATTAAGTAAGGGGAACACTCCTCTATTGCTGGTGGGAATGCAAACTTGTGCAACCACTTTGGAAATCAGTATGGCGGTTTCTCAGGAAACTGAGAATCAACCTACCTCAGGATCCAGGATTATTTTTTTATACATTTGGATTGAGGTGGCAGGAAATTCCTACTGTTGATAATATCTGTTCATGTGGCTCCAACTCTTCCCAGCTGTCAAACCTGCTGGTTGCTCTGCTGCTTTGGTAGTTGTGTTTATGGATACTTAATTTTTCTAGTCAATTTGCTATCCCATATATTCATGAGTCTTTCCTAATGTTTCCAACTTAGCAGTCTTATTTGTAATAGCAAAACTGGCAACTTGACTGCTATTCCTTTGAGCAAGGCAGCCAAAGCACCAAGAAACTTTTAAATGATAGAACCCAGACTGTCAATAATGCTGTTTGAATAAATTTCTGAGACCTTGTGAGAAAACTCAAAGGAAACAAGACAAGAGTTCCTTGTTCCTTCTATTCCTCCAAAACATGTTTTGTTTTGTTTTTTTTTTAAGTGCGTTTTCTTATCTTTCCCAGGTCCAATAAGAGGACCAATAAAAGGCTTTGCTTTTGTTTGTTATCATTTTATCCATCATTATCCAGAATGGTATTTCCTAGCACAAGTTATTTTCCTGACTGCATACAACCTAAACTCCTATGACCTTGCCCTTGTTACAGTATGCAGTTTGAACTCAAATGAACTTTCCCTAATATAATACCATCAGAATATGTTATCTGATGCTCTGCATAAAGTTGGTTATAGAATGAGACTGAAGACTTCCTCATTTTGGCTCCATTCTTCCAGGTTCACTTTTAACTCAGAGTGGTAACATCTGACACCTGTCAGTGAAGGACTCTAATTGGCATACAACCAGATACATTTTGCTGATTTACACTAAAATAAGCATCAAAAGAAATATGGACAAAGAGATCTTGCTATTCACATAAATACTATTTTGTTTTAGCATTTAACAGTCCCTTAACAGTTCTCAATATCTGATCAATAATTAAGTTTTCTTTATTTGCCTCATAGTAATGTGTAATATTATACATCAGAAAAAAACAATGCTCTAATCTTTTAACAAATAATCAGTTATCCTACAGTCAAACACTTATATTGTTCTTCAATGGCCTTATAACTCTTATCAATTAGCTATATTTCCATATTAGAGCAATATCCTGAAGACTAGGTTCACTACTTCCCCTAAACAGTCCATTTTTAGTACTAAATTTACACTCATCACTATTCTTTCATATTTCTCTTTTAAACACAACTGTTTTTATCACCCATGGCTATTTGTTATAATCTACTTGTCTGTGAACAAATCTCAGTATTATTAATGAGAGCATACTTTCCTGTATTTATTGAAATAGGTTCACTCTTTTTGCTATTTTTGTATTCTAAGTCATATTATACATCGATTGAAAAACAAAGTCCTGAAATTCATATTGAATTATCTCATTTTATTTCTTGATTATTAGCCCTTAGAGAATCCTTAAAATTCTCTGTGGTATTATTTTATTTACCTGCTCCACTCATCTTTCTATTTACTCTGGATAAGCATCCCATTTATTTATTTTCACACTGCAAATCTCTATATCCTCCCTAAATTCATATTAGTTGTTATTCCTTTCTACTGAAGTAGTGTAACTTTTTTGGAAAAGAAATAAAACCTCCTGCATACACACTCAGTATATTTACAACACTTTTAAGATTCATTTCCTTTTCTTAAAATAAATGAATTTCATGTTCTCTTATAAGAATTATCCATACATTTGTGCTTCTTATTCGAAGTAAAATGCTCTAGCCAATTCCTTATGAAACTACTATAATTAAATACTATTAAACTACTATAATTGATTTCTAATTTATCACCATTTCTCAAAAGCTGTTGTGTAGATGTATTAAGTTGGCACAATAAATAACCAAGCCAGCTCGATAAGAACGGGTATTTTTAATGAGTGAAAAGAGAGGAGACTCACACTACAAGGGTGGGAGGTCCGAAGTCCTATCTGTCTGGTGGACTCCGCATGGGGTCCAAGTGGCCACACCCCAACTTGATGTGATTGGTTGATGGTCTCCCCTATCAGTGTGGCAATTTCACTGGCATAGAAAAGTACAAGTATTTCTTACATAGTAACAAATACAACAGCAAAACAAAAGCCACAAACTCTCTTGCTAGGTCTCAACATTTTTTTTTTATCTCCTACAATCTTTTAATATAGTATAATGGTTTAGGGTCTGTGTATTCAAACACATGACCCTCTGGTAAAATATTTCTCTTTCAAGCCATAATATATTTCTCCTCATGCACAGAGGTTCAGAGGTAAAATAAATATAGTCCATTTTCAAAACTTTCAGTCTTACTGAGAAAGCCTACATTCATCAACCAACTTACTGCAGCTAAGATTTCAAACGCGAGTTTGAGCCATTCTACAACATATTAAAGCAGTAATGACAGTCGTGTCCCCATTTTCCAAACATAACAATTTCCTTTCAAACCACAGTATCATTATGTCCACTCACCTAACCCACTAATGAGTTCGTATTTCACTCCTTGTAGAATCCACTCACTTATAGCTCTCACTATAATTCCTAGAATAACAACTAACTAGAAAATACAGGCTACTTTTCATTGCCTCTATATCTCACTCATTTTTTCTTATTATTTCACATTTTATGGGTATCAAGTCTCCTGAGTTTGTATGAACTCAAGGATCATGTTTCTTCTCTGCTGTTGCTGCATTCCCTTCCTGCATTATCTCATGTAGTTCAGTAACCATTACAATCATTTATATTTGATGATTCACATGGGAGTCAAAAGACAACTTTGTGAATTTTCTATTACACGAATTTGCATTCTCACACTTTCAGGATCTTCTATGCCACATAGATGAGTTTGTTTAATACCTTTTTGAAAATCAGAGTCTTTTAAACATTAGTTAAAAGAATTTTTATTTGTATGGAATCATAATTTATGTGAGTGATAAATTATAATTAAATACACTAAACATATTTGTGACGCTAAAATATGGGACCTACCTTACCAATAGAGCACTTGCTTGGCAAAGACATAGTCAAGGGTCTGATCCTCAGCATATAAAAGAAAAGGTGTATTATAGCACAAGATTTTAAAATTAGCTAGGAAGCAAAAGGACAAATCATAATAAAGGTACTTTTAGAACCTTTTCCAATATATTTAGTTCATTACTAAGGGATTTTTTAAAATTATACAGTTTTACTTAACTCCCAATATTATCACCTATTCCCAGAATAATGAATTTCTGTTTTCCTTCCTGATTAATGGACTATTAAATCATTCATGTATTTTAAGTTATGATTTTTCATATCCCATCTGTATAATCTTATACATTGTGCTGTTTTGTCCATTGTTAGATGATCTTTATTTATGTGTCTATATAATTTCCAACCTTTTTAAATAAGTGTACTGACTGATGTCCTTCTTCATGACTTTGACAAAGTTTTGTGTTTGTCCATCTATTCAATTTTATTCATTAATGTTCTTATTTTATATAAAAACCATACAAGGATTCAGTCATGAGAAAAAAGTTTAAATCAAGTGAGAATTGAGAAAGTAGAGAATTGGGAAATTTGCCAAAGAGCTTGCGTCGGACACTCCATTAAAACTAGCATTAAAAGAATTTAGTTTATCAAGCTGTGTCAACAACTTTTGTCCCTGATCTATTCCTCAAGACAATTGAAAATCCATGAGATTTGTAATACGTTGTTCATAATGCTTGTATTTTCTATATTTCAACAAAATATTTTTCTGTGTTTTATATACACTGTCAAGACAAACTCATCATAATCTATGATAAAATGTATCTCATTTTTAAAGCTGAAACTTCCTTTTTATCCTAATATCTTTAAATCATTTTTTCTATTATGCTAGAAACTATAAGAGAAGCAAAAAATATTTACATGATTAAAGTCTTTAGAGATGACTTTGTAATATTTCAAGGAAAAATGAGGTTAGGGATTTTTGTTTGATAACATTTAAAAAACTATGGTGTGTTATTTAATATGTAACTGTAATGGAAAAATGAAGGAGCATTGGTCATGATCTCAAGAACATTTCATTTTTTATTTCTCATATAGTGTGTAAAATGTAACATACTGAAAAAGGTAAGTATGTTAATTTAAATATGTCAGAGATGGTTACACTACTTGGAAACTATAGACTTCTGAACAAGAGGAAATAACAACAAATAGAACAAATAATCTATATTTTGCAAAGGATATAAGAAGAATGTTCTATTTCCCTATTGTAGTTATTAATTGAATAGAATAGTGAAGTAGAAATAGATAAGAAATAGCAGAAATGTTAGAAAGTTTAGAGCAATGCTTTGAAATTAAAGTAGAAAAGACTAATAAAGGTAGGTTCTTTTAATCTGTTTTCACTTATAAATTGCTGAGGACTGATAACCTGTTTAGTATAGCCACTCATCTCTCATGAAGTCATAAAGATAACACTATTCAGACATATATATTATGGAGAAAATGTCCTGGAGATGATTTTCATGGACAACAATTTGTGATTTTAATTTTGTGGTACAAGATAGTGAATATGTTTTTACAAATAAAAACATACAAATATTTTAAGATGGTTAGAAACATCATAAGTATTTCATTTAATAATATTAATTTTGACTATCTACTATTCCCTGGAAGTTGGCATCTTGAACAACAAATAAAGTAAGAAATATTGTTTTTTTTAAATTTATTTATTTATGTTTGTTAAAAGCAAAATTTACATTTACTCCCCTTGTTCCCGGCCCTCCCGCTCCCCCACTACCCCACCGCCCTCCCCCTGCTTCCTTAAGATGGTGCAGG
>JAQHUG010000242.1:954555-973697 GCA_028555095.1 Dicrostonyx torquatus
ACAAATAATGCTGCTATGAACATAGTAGCACAAATGCTTTTGTAGTACGGTTGGGCAACTCTTGGGTATATTCCCAAGAGTGGTATTGCTGGATCCTGAGGTAGGTTGATTCCCAGTTTCCTGAGAAACCGCCACACTGATTTCCGTTTTACTGTTCTTTTATAACTGAGTGGAAATTAATCAAAGTCCTTCTGGATTGTAACTGTATATCCAGGTGTTTTTGAAGGCTTTCACATAGCCAGCTTTTGCTTTAACTGCATTTTCCTTCACATGAGAAAACCTCTGAGACACAAGAGGTTAAATGAATAATTAGAAGCAAGGTGTGATTGGGTAAGCATGATCTGAGTACAGAATGATGCCACAAAACATTCTGTTAACACTTATTTATTATGACCTTTATACTGCTTGTATAAGCACATATTTGTTGTCTGCTCATTTGTCTGCATTATTTACACAACTCATTAAAACTTTATTCAACATTGAAGTTTTTCTTAAATATATCATAACTCCAATTAATATACAGTAAACAAACCAGCTTATAACTGTAGATCCTGGACTAGTCTAAATTTCTGAAGAATTTTTGTTTGCTCTATAAGTGCCTTTGAAACCACTTTAAATAAAAACAGGTACCTTTTAGTTTCTCAGTCTTTAAAATCAGTTTCCTTGCTAATGTGTAATAATTAATCAAAATTTTAAATATTGAAAAGGAAAAACAAATGCGGTAAATCTTTTTGAACATGAGTAAGTTTTAATTGCTTAAAATGAATATTTGTCCTATGTTGATACAGAAATTACAACTTTAAAATACTTCTAAATATATTTTCCCCACCTTCTACATTGTCTGCCTCTTTTTAACCTATCATGTTAATCATTTTTTTTCTGGCATTTTGCTCCATTATGAATTGTGTGTGAGCTCTGAAACTGTTAATATTTATATGTGATTGAAAGTTTAATATTGTGGGGTATATGGACACTGGTCACTGAAAGACCTGAAAAGTTGTCTTAACGCCAAGGAGCCCCCAGATTCAATAACCAGGCTATCAGATGCAAACACATGAGGTGGTTTATTTCATGATTGCAATTGGGCGCAAAGCTTAGGGATAGCTAAGCACCCCGAGTAATCAGGCAAGCAAGCTTTTATAGACAAAAATCACAAGTTTTCCGTGAATTATAATATGTGGTACGAGAACAATCGGGATTGGTCCAGACATACAAGCCAGAGTTCAACCCAGAATAAAATTTGCATAGTTCAGCCCATCCCTGAGTATGTGACATTCAGCAGGCTACTTGATTTCCTGCTGACTATGTAATACCTGACATCCTGCCTATCCCCCTCCAACTCCCCACCCCCGTGATTCAATTTACAATTCAATAGATAACCATTTGCTGCTACTGGTTGTAATATTAAAATAATTTTGTTTTGTGTAGAAGTTCTGATAACTTTCCATAAATTAAATTAATTTTTATTTTAAATTTCTACTTTATTTTTGATTGGATCTTTATTGCATATATATTAATTTGGAAAAATGGAATTTCACATAGCATTTAAATATTGAACTTAATTTTATATTTGATTAAAACAAAAGGAGTAATTTTCAGGTTCTCACTATTATATTTTTTGAGTTTATTATATTATTACATCAATCCACCTTTTATTTTCCTCCCTCAAATCCTCTAACACAAACATCTTTGCTCACTTTAAAACTCATTGCTTTTCTTTCCATTTATTTTTGCTCCTTTTATATAAATGTACTTATATAGAAATCGAGCAGCATACACACACACAAACACACACACACACACACACACACACACACACATTGCTCAATCTTACGTGTCTGTCCTCAGGATTGAAGAGCCTCTGTATTTCTTTAACACAGGATTTTACCTCCTATTTGAGTATTTAATTGTAGCAAATTATAATTTTTATGAAATTCTATTAGTCTCAGATTGACAAGCTTTCAATGTCAGATTGTATTTGTGCTAAATAAACAGACAGTAATTTGTGTTTCCATTATTTCGTGTGCTGATTAGTTTCTTTTTTTAAAGCAAAGAAGCCTTGTTTATAACCTTTTACTTGTCCAGATGGTTTCTCAATCTTCTTGAATAATTTAATTTTTGTGTTTGTTTTTTTGTTTGTTTTTCCTGATCTTCATATCAACTATGCTCACATATGGCTTGAGTGTACAGTATTGGAATAGAAAATTTTAATACCTTATATTTAAACAGAACATAATTTTTTGAAAGCTACAAAAATTTTGAATATATTTGAAAACATTAAGTAGCTAATTAAAAAGGAAACAAAAACAATGAGTAATTGGAAATATTTAGTACTCACATAAATCTATCTTTATATCTTTTCATAATCAACACATTATATATGTATATGTTTTATGATTATCAAAAATTCTTAATGTTGTCTAAAGGAGTCAATTATATGTTTTAATATTATTGTATAAGATAATGTTGTTGAAAACGTTAACTTCATTTCTTCACATTTTTCCCTAAAAAGAAAAATGAAGTTTAAGAAGAAATGCACTTGATTACTACTTCAGTCATGGTTATAATTAATATGTAAAGCTTTTATATTTAAGAATTAGGTTTTGTGTTCTCCAATGATGTATTTCAAGAGCAATATAGTAAACATAACTATGAGTCATAGATGAAAAGATCATTTATTCCTATGTTGCAAATAATAAACTAAACTTCAACAAAATTAGAATATTAGCCTTTTCATCTAATCCTAGTTGAGAGAACATCTGGAATAATACATTTTTCTTTGTTTTAGTTCACTGTTTCCATTGTTCTTAGTATCCTAAGCTTTATGCAAAAATTACAATATGGTTCCAAAGTAATTATTAATATTCATATAATCAATTCCCAATACTAGGAACATTTCACTGCTCTTGTCATGATGGTATCCTGATTGATTAAAATATAGCTGACAGTTAATACTCTGGTGTGATTCTCTTTGAAAACCATCAGTTATTCATAAGTTTATTAAAACACAGTTTTAATATTATATTAACTACTATTATAGATTATTTCTAAAACTCATGTTAATCTTATTTCTTACTTTAGAAAATTAATATTATTGAGAATAAGTTTATGCTATATAATCTATACTTTCTATCAGGTCTTCAGTGTGAAATTAGAACCAATTCAAGACCAATATCCAAGAGGAGCCTTAAGCTCTGATTTTAGATTGAGCTTCACTCTTTATCTTCTTTTTTCATGAATATAAAAATAAAATAGAGACTTAGCTGGATGCACCCTGGAGCAATATTTTCTCCTATAATCTTCACACCTAGATAACAGGCCACATTTAAAGAAACTTATGCCTTCTGATAGAAAGATTCACAGTATGCAGTCAGATTTGCTGCATATTATTCTGACATTACTTACAGAGACATTTTTAATTGTCTTGTTAATTTAAAAGGTGTCATTTCTTTTAAATGGTTAACTATTTAAAATTTCAAAGTTATAGTTTAATTTTTTTGTCATACACATAATCAGAAAAAAATGTGTCTTTCTACGGTGATAATTTCACCATTTAAGTATTCTGAAAATTCATAGAACAGTTATTTTTTGTCTAATTAAAAGACATTGCAGCAAACATGTAGAATAACAATATTTATTAAGATATTTATGAATAAATGCTTTAATTTCCCATGTCCTAAAGCATTGTATTCTTTACATTGTATACAGTCTTGAGGGAGCAATATTTAACCATTACTGGATATTAATTTTACCCAGGGTAAAGGGAGCAAACACTCTATAATTTCATTCTCTTCCACCTGTAGATCTTAATGTAGTTGAGAACACATATTACCTTAATATTTTGTATTTCTGTATTGTTAATCTTGGTGAAAATGATAACATGATTTGACAATATTTATAATGTAAGCCTTTTATGGAAACTATTTTTAAACAATCCTTTTTATTTTACATACCAATCCCAGTTCACCCTCACTCTCCCCCTCAAATTGTCCTCACCTTCTTCCCACCCATCTCTGTCCACTCCTCAGAGAGGGTAAGGATTTCTATAGGTAGTCAACAAAGTCTGTCACATCAGGTTGAGGCAGGACTGAGGCCCTCTCCCCTGTATCTAGGCTGAGCAAGGTATCCCTCCACAGGGAATGAGTTCTAAAAAGCCAGATCTTGCACTTATCCTGAACCCCCTGCCAGTGATTCCACAGACTTTTCAAGCCACACTATTTTCACCCATATTCAAACGGCCTAGTTTGGGGCTATACAGATTCCCCAGCTGTTAATCCAGAGTCAGTGAGACACTAGTTTGGGTCAGCTTTTTCTGTGGGTTTCCCTATCACAGTCTCAACCGCTTAGCTCATAATATGGCTTCTCTCTCTCTTTGACTGGGCTTGTCACTAGTTTGTTCAATTTTTATTTACTTTGGTGATATTTACAACTTGAAACTATTAATAAAACTATATTGTATCTTTTGGAATATATTTATCAATCGGGTAATCTACATATTTTTTAAACTATAGTATTATTTTTTTAAGTATGCAATTAAAATATGTCAGCAAGAAATAAGTTTACAATGATACTTTATACTATGTTTCTATGCAATTCCACTTATGAATAATCTATGAAAGTTGACATATTTTACTTAGTGTAATGTTATTCATGCTACCATAAGTAGCATAATTTCTCATGAAATTTGATTTGCAAGAGAACTATAAATAAATTGAGGAGTGGTCATAGTGCTGTACACCTTTCATCCTAGGATTTAAGATAAAGAGGCAGGTAGATACCTGTGAGTTTGAAGGATCCTGGTTGATGAGGTAACTTCCATGACAGCCAGATGGTGGTGGCAGAAACCTTTAATCCCAGCACTTGGAAGGCAGAGGCAGGCAGATACCTGAGAGTTTAAGGCCAGGCTGATCTACAGAGCAAGGTTTGTGACAGCTAGGCCCTTTACACAAAGAAACTCTATCTTAAAAATTAAAGTAAATAACTAAATAAAATAAAACAAAATTTAAAAAAGGAGAGAAAAAAAACCTGTCTTGAAAAACCAGGAAACGAAAGGAAAGAACCAAAGAGAGGGAAATAGATAAAGAGGAAGAGAGAAAAGAAAGAAAGAAAGAAAGGAAGAAAGAAAGAAAAGAAAGAAAGAAAGAAAGAAAGAAAGAAAGAAAGAAAGAAAGAAAGAAAGAAAGGAAGGAAGGAAGGAAATTGTTTCTTAAAACTTTTCCTCTCTGTTAGTCAGGTGGTGGTGGAGCATGCCTTTAATCCCAGCACTCGGGAGGTGGAGGCAGGCAGATCTCTGTAAATTCGAGGCTACCTCCGTCTACAAGAGCTAGTTCCAGGACAGGCTTCAAAGCTACAGAGAAACCCTGTCTTCAAAAATAAACAAACAAAGAATCAAACAAACAAAAAACCAACTTGTCCTCTCTCTCTCTCTCTCTCTCTCTCTCTCTCTCTCTCTGTGTGTGTGTGTGTGTGTGTTTGTGTGTGCAATGAAGTTATAGGAGAAAGTGTCCAGTACCTTGAACATACTAAAGAAAGAATACTGCACGATGATCCTTCTATCATCTTATTGTTTGCCTTATATGTAATATTTTCTTTACCTTTAATACTCCACAACTTACATGTTATAAAACTCTACTTTTTTGCTACAGTGTAGATTTTTTTCCTGTGTGGTTATCTAAATTATTACAATGTTGAACAATTTTTATTTGTTTAAAGTACTAAAGAGTGGCATTTCATTGACAAATTTCAGACATATTTTTAATCTATCAACACATTTTCTGTCATATTGAATGTAAGCTTTCTATAGCACATGACTTTTGATTATTTCATGTTGCTATAGAATATTTGTTTCGATCCCAGGATCAGTGAAACCCCAGGAGATAATGGAAAAAAAGTATAACAATGAAAAGCTAGTAGTCTTCCACTGTACTCATTTATCTATACATTACATTTTCTTTTCCATAAAAATATACCAACTTATTGATTGTATATCCTATTTTATAAATCCTAAAAAATAGAAAGGCAGAAATTTTTGTATTGTGAACCAAGAACTTCGTTTCATGTTTATATATATAAAATATTTTAAATTTTATGAAACTTTGTTTTATATTTATATATTTATATAAAATGAAATTTAATATTTAAGTATTTCCAAATATTAGATACGATTTGAATTAGTTATTTTATAGATCACTATTTATTACACTCATAAATTCAGGAAAGATGTCTCTTGCACATTACTATATCCACATGTGAAACATGCTATTGTTAAAGATCAAATACTTTTCACTGCAGAAATTATTAATATTTATAAAAATGCAAATACTGGGCGGTGGT
The DNA here is from genome assembly GCA_028555095.1 of Dicrostonyx torquatus. Lineage (NCBI taxonomy): Eukaryota > Metazoa > Chordata > Mammalia > Rodentia > Cricetidae > Dicrostonyx > Dicrostonyx torquatus. Next base: position 960,889 of record JAQHUG010000242.1, read on the forward strand.
GGCTCATGCCTTCAATCACAGCACTCGGGAGGCAGAGGCCGGTGGATCTCTGTGAGTTCGAGACCAGCCTGGGCTACAAGAGCAAGTTCTGGGATAGGCTGCAAAGCTACAGAGAAGCCCTGTCTCAAAAAAAAAAAAAAAAAAAAAAAAAAGTCGGGCCGTGGTGGCGCATGCCTTTAATCCCAGCACTCAGGAGGTAGAGGCAGGCAGATCTTTATGAGTTCGAGACTATGCTGGTCTACAAGAGCTAGTTCCAGGACAGGCTGCAAAACCATAGAGAAACCCTGTCTCGAAAAACAACAACAACAACAAAATGCAAATACTTTAGAATACTTTAGGTAAGTATTTTGAAAGATAAACACATTTGCATGATTAAAATGGGATAAATAGTACAGAACTTCAAAATTGCCAACAGAAGAAAAGTATTCAATTGATAATTCTGTAACTAACCATGTTTAATGAGGTAACATGAAATTTCAACACAAATTCAATGACATATCTTATGAACACAAATAAAAATTAAATTTCTAACAGAGAATAGATAGTTTAATTATTAGTATGTGTTTAAGCTTGAGAAACAAAATCAAAACGTATAATAATATAAATATATTAAATAATAATCTAAATATATTAAAACATATAATAACATATAGCAATAAATGGTTTGTGTCACTTAGAGCAAAATTTCCCACCTATTTCACACTATAACACATACTATTCTACTAAACTCTTTAGGAAACAGAAAGATTGTTAAAAACAGCAGTCCCCAAGTGTTTGCAAACAAAATACCCATGAGAGGAGCTAAGATAAGTCAATAGTGTCTTTGTAACACAATAATAGAATGATTCAGAAAAGTTGAAATAGATATTGTCAACATTATAGTGGGTCTCATGTTATTTCTGAGAGGTAAACATAATACAGGAAGTGTGTCTTGGCAACTGCAGTAGCAGAGAGTTATGACATCAGCTAGAAGTTTCTCGTAGCTGTATGTTGTAACCAAACATATTAGTAATGAATGAAACTAAAGTGAAAGTATTGGAAAGAATGTATTGAGAAAGTTGTCTCATTGTGCTAACTATGGCCTCAAGTATGACATCATTTGCATGGTGTTTATAAAACCACCCTGGCTTACTGATTCAGGATAATTTCGGCAACACCTCAAAGTAATGCTAGAAGCCTGAGTTGAAACACAAAGAAGTATAGCAAGCTCCATTTTTCTGATGGTCTTACGTTACAAATAAAGAGGTAAACACCTCACTGGTATAGGTCTTGCCAGCAGGTAAAAGAACAAAAAAAGCATCCATTCATTATAAGTTTTATATTCTTAAAATATATATTAATGTATTTTAGAGGCTCAAATAGTTGAAGAATACTTAAGAACATACTGCCTATTATTATGAAGACTGAAGGACTGAGTTTAGCAGTATGTGAAATTAGACTCACGTGGACATTATGTGATTGTGTTTCTCATCATTCCTGTTTACAAATGAATTAAATGATTTTAACATTTTTAGATCTTTCTTTTAAAGTAGGTCGATTTATTTTCCTTTAGCTTGTAGGTATGTACGGGCACCAAGTGCATGTTGGGTGCCAGAATACGTAAAAAGGTGTAGGATACTCTGGAATTGAGGTATGGGTGCTTGTGAGACAGCATGGAGATGATGGAAACTGAACCTGGTTTCTCTGGGACAGCTTCACTTTCATTTAACTCAGTCATTTGCAGCAAAGATTTTTCAGTGAAGCACCTTTCAAGAAAACCATGAACAAAATACTTGAAAACTTACCAAAGTCCAAAACATCCTCTACGTAATATTACAACAGGTTTAGACACCTGTTTTCTAAAACTCTAAAACAATTAATCTTTGATGTCAGGTTGTGTACTTCTAATATGGAAGAAGGATTTTATGTTTTAGATAAAAAGTCTATCTCATTCTTCAGAAATCAGCCTCCCTGACTGGCAGAATGGTTCAAAAATGCTCAAAAATCCCATAGTAGAATTTCATTTGTCATTGCTAAATTATAGAAGTATGTTTATATGGGGGCAGTTTCTATTCCCTGAGGTATTTTAGTCCTTGGAAAGCTATTTGCTATAGAATAAATTATAGGAGCTGTTTTGTATACTGATTGAGGAAATTATGCTTTTCAAAAATCATATTAGTAATAAAATGTAATTGTGTATTAGAGAAAGACACAATAGAGTATATTAAAGGCACAGTTTAACAGATGTGTTTATTATGGACCATAAATTATTATTTAAAACTTTAACTAAATATTTACTCATTACTTTTGGAGACTGTGCTATTTCAAAACCATGCTATTTTCTCCTGAGTTCTGCCTCTTGACAAATTAATGCATAATACTAAGTGGACATGAGAAAGAAATTATACTCACTTTGTTATTAAACATTAAAGTAATACAACTATTTACAGTGACAAAAGTTGCAGAAGGAAGCTATTTAGAGCTTTAGATTTATCTTGTTTCTCCATTTTTTGTTTTACCATTCATATTTATTGAAAAATTCTAATTTCCACTGAAGAAACATCTTTTCTTGTATCCTACTGATCTTCTAAGTCAGTCTCTCTTACTACTTCTGTTTGTTTACTTTGGAGTTATCTTTATGGTTGTTATTAATTTCACAGGAGAACAGAAGTGGGAATCATATAAAATCTAAGACCAATTCAATAACCTTAATATCTCAGTCTATTACACCATTCTGCATTAACAGAAAACTGTTTTACAAAGATGTTTTAGGAACTAGCAAACTGACAGTTACCAGAATAAACCATTTTCTTCAGGTTTTATCCACTGCTGATTTTCTAGTGCTCAGGGCATGACTAACAACACAAAGGATAGGTAATGTGAATGGATGAAAGGGAGAAACTAGAAACCTGTCTGGTGTGTGCAAATGAGGATCTTGCAAGCTGGCAGTATGCAGAGTGGCATAAATACTGTTGGGACTTACTAGAAAATGCAAAAAGGAAGACTATAAGATCTCTTCCCCAGGGATTCCTGGAAAATTCCATGCCTTTTCATTCTGGAAAGCACTTCCCTGTATCAGCAGTTCTTCAGGATGAAGGAAACTCAGTCTGAACTGAGAGCAATGGATGCCTTCTATGACCAAGGTAAGAGGAGTTTCCTGGAGAGCAAATAACCACCTTGCTTTGCTACTGCTGTGGTAAATGGATAGGAAGTGGATATCAAAAACAGTAGGAGTGCCTGGACCTGTAGAATAGGGTTTTGTGTGAAACCTTAAGCTCCATACCAAAACTGAATTAAACAGGTTTTGTTGATGGTGTTGCAGGTCTTTGAATCTAGCCCATGGGAGAACAAAACAAGAGTATCAGGAATTCATGATTATCCTTGGCTACACTAGATGTCCACCTGGTCTACTTGAGATCCTATCTCAACAAATGGGGTGTGTGGGGAGAGAGAGAAAGAGAGAGAGAGAGACAGACAGACAGACAGACACACACACACACACACACACACACACACACACAGAGAGAGAGAGAGAGAGAGAGAGAGAGAGAGACAGAGAGACAGAGAGACAGAGAGACAGAGAGAGCAGCAGCAGCACAGATACTGAGATGGCAACACTCTTCTCTAAGAGTTTTAGTTCTCAAAAATGTAATGGGTAATGACCTACAGGATGTCTCAGAGGGTATATTTCTAAATACGTATCCTGCAATACTGACCTGAGTTTGCCCAGAAATTTCTAAAACATGAGTTAAAGAATTCTGAATGTAACATTCTGATGCACACACACACACACACACACACACACACACACACACACAGACACACACAGGCACATACAACAAAGAGGAATAATAAAAAACATTTTGATTGATAAGGTGTAAGAAAGAGGAATACATATAGGAAAAATACAGAATGGAGTGCTAAGACCAGTAATAGACAATTCAAAACAGGGAAAAAAAATGAGGGAGAGGTTAGAGCATGAAACAGGCAGAAGGCAAAATGAGCCTCTCCATAGCATCTGTGCAAACCAGCGTCAAGTCCCCAACCTGATTTGGCCAATCCACTTAGGTGAAGGGTGTTGATTTGCCATAAAGAGCCATTACAGACTGTACTCATTGAAAACGTGAAAAATTTGCCAATCACATTTGAGTCACAACCAGATTCCTAACTAGATAATATCCTGAGGCATTACTAAATAATTATCACTCTGGGTAGTTCATATCCTCTCAGAGTCATCTTTTTCAAATTCAGTGATTATGCTACATGCTTAACTTCTTATCAAATGTAATTACATTAAGTTTATTTTATAGTTTGTTAAGCCAGCGCCATAATAACTTTTCATCCCTAGATTAATTTCTTTTACGCACAACAACAAGGCTTGCTCCAAGCAGCACAGCTTTTGAGACTGTTATTATGCATGCACAGATGCACCCTGCCTCTGCCAGTGTCTGTGATTATCCATTAAAGAATTCTGCATATACTCATTATCCACATGAGAGTATTCTTCTGCGGTTTTGCACTGCTCAGAAGTGAGACCTCCTGTAAATTACAATTTATATGTAAAAGGAGTTTATTTTAGGAATGATCATTTTTCAACATTAAGGGGTCCATATCTCGGTGTAGCTCATGCATAACTTCTACAGTGTTAATGAGAGCTCTGTGTGTACAGCAATAGACAACCTTTGGTCACAGACAAAGTATCCAGCAGTGCGAAAGGCATATTCACTTTCTGATTTAGCAGTTATCAAGATCAGCATGAACTCTCCCATCTCAGGTAAGAACTGCGAGATTGGAAATCCTACTCTGGCCCCTTAGGGAATGTAATAAGGAAGTCAACCGGGAGAGATCATAAAATATTTATGAAAAGCTCACATCTATATTGTGCCCTTCTCTGTTCTGTGATGCAAACAATGTAGAGAACAGACCTCATTCATTTACATTGTGTATAATAAGAAGTAAGGGGGAGAATATATATACCTGCAATTGTACTTAAACTAACCAACAGAACAGGGCAGAAGGGTATTAAAATCCCAATTACTATCAATTTTCTCTAAACCTTACTCATTTAACATCACATATATTTAAGTCTCTGAAACAACAAAAAAAATTAAAACAAAACAAACACATTACTTATGTCCAAAAACTATTTTGATAAAGATGTCTACAGGTTAGAGGAAGCTATTTCATATGCAAAGTCCTTTAAGAGATAGAAAGAAAACTTAAATGAAAAATCTTTTGTGAAGGACATTTTCTGTTGTGAAACTATTATGTATTTATATTGAAGAAAATTGAGAGGTGTGAAACTTACCAATTAAGAAAAATGTTAGGCTCTAAAAAGAGATGTTAAATGGATTATGAAACTTTCTTTGAGAGACTATTAAACCTATTTAGATTTATTGTACATGATCACAGGGACAAACTGATTGTGTTTTAGGCTTGATTTGAGAAGTGTCATCAGGACTCAGGAATGTGTGGCTGAGATCTAATTAATGATGTTTTGTATATTGTGATTATTGTCTAGCTGACTCTCAGTGAAAAAAATCTAATTCATTATGTATACCTAATAAGATTTATAAAGATTTGTTTAATGAACTGATTACCAAGTAACAATTATGGAGGATCCTATTCACGCAGGAAGGTGCAGGATGATATTTTTCAAAATATGTTCAATGATCAAAACTTATTAAAGAAAAGTCTCAGAGAATTAATAACTAGAAATTGTCTCACAACCTTTAATTCAAACATTCAATAGGCAGAGGTTAGCTGATAATTTGAGATCAAAGTCAACCTGACATAAATAGCAAGTTTCAGGACAGTGTTGGTTACACAGACAAACCCAGTCTCAAAAAGAAAAGAATAGAAATAAAGAAATACATTCTTATATTCTTAGCCGGGCAGTGGTGGCACATACCTTTAATCCCAGCACTTGGGAGAAGAGACAGGCGGATCTCTGTGAGTTCGAGGTTAGTTCCAGGACAGGTTCCAAAGCTACAGAAAAACCCTGTCTTGAAAAACTTAAAAAAAATGCTTAACAATATTAAATTCTTCTTAAAATAGAAAGGTATACGATATTTAAATACAATATCTAATATTCTTTAATTTCATATCTAAATTCTTTGATAAGAAGACAACTGAATGAATAAATATGAATTTTATAATGTCTGGCTAAAATATGAGTGATAGTTGACTCATTTTTCTAAGACAAAATCTTTACTAAACATTTGGCTAAAAGTCTTAGAATATTAAGAAATAAGTTTAACAATTACAGAAAACATTGGGGCAGTGGTGGTACACATCTTTAATTCCAGCACTAGGGAAGCAGAGGCAGGCAGATCTCTGTGAGTTCGAGGCCAACCTGGTCTAAGAGAGCTAGTCCCAGGATAGGCTCCAAAGCTATGGAGTAACCCTGTCTCGAACAATTGTAGAAACTGTAATGCAGCATAGTCCACAAGTAACCCTGTGGGAAAAAAGAAAAAGTCATATTTTCATAAAAAACTTGGAATATGAAAATCACAGTAAAGAAATTTGTTCAGGAATTGTCTGTTTTGATTCATCATAATTTTTTTTCATTTTTAGATTACTGGTGAAAATGGATTGCTTAAAGGAGAAAACACCTTCCCCTAAATTAAGTAAAGATTAGTTTCTAATGAAAGGGTCCTGAGTCTGTCATAAATGGCTTTGGGTCATGTATGTATTGTGTCAACGCAGAATTGAAGAACAGGGCTCACTTCTGATACCCACATGAGTAGAAATGCAATGAAAGGCCTGAATTTTATTCAAAAAGCAAATAAAGGTGACATTAATCCTGACTTTTCAAATAATATGATTTCATATCTTAGTTATCTGCTGATTGTATTAGTAGCAAGTTTAAAAATTAAAAATAAAGAAATACACATAACATAGGTCTCAAAATATCTGGGTATCAAAATATGAAATAAATGAGAAATTGATATCACTATTCCCTTTCTAATGCATTAAATTATATGTCTAGTATTTAATAATCTATTATTTCAAATTCTGGTTCACTAATTAATTGTTGCAACTAGCTAGGAATTAAGCTATATAAAATGTGTGTGCATTCTGGGACACTGTCATAATTCATTTAAACTCTAAATTTAACATATCTACAGTTACCTAAGAAGAAATTATCTTTTTAAATTATTATTTTTATTGAAAATAGGTATTTCTTATACAATATATCCAAACTATATATCCCCCTGTCTCCACTCCTCCTAGTTCCTACCCACTTCCTCTCCCTTATAGAGCCACGGAATTTCTGTCTCCCATCAGAAAAATAAAGGCTCTTAAGAGATAAAACCAAACATGACAAAATAAAATATTAAAAGGTAGAAAAATACCCACTTCACCAAGCCTGGGTAAGGTAACCAATAAAAGAAAAACAGCCTCAAGCCCAGGCACAGGAATCAGGCACATATTTGTTCACACAGGAGTCCCATACAGACTCTAAGTTAACAGATACAGTCTACATGCTGATGACCTGGTGCAGGCCTATGTAGGCCCTCTGCGTGCTGCCTAAATCTCTGTGTGTTCATGGGAGACATGCTCAGTTGACTCAAGGGTTGTGTACTCTTTTTGTACTCCTTTTCCTCTCCCTCTTACATTCAACCTCCTTCCTCTTTTACAGGGTTCTCTAAGTGTTGAGAGGAGGGATTTGATGGCTATATCACACTTAACATCTGTGTGACAAGGACTCTTTCTGGAAAGTGTCTCACAGTGGGCCTTTGCATCTGTTCCTGTGTGCTACAGAATGAAGCTTCTCTAATGATAACTGAATAAAGCTTAAATCTATAATTTTATTCTAGGTCTCTGGGATATCTATTCTAACATTCTTGGTCCCCATAGCCATGTCAGGTATTGTTTCCATCTTATAGAGTGGGTTTTAAGTCAAAACGAATGTTGGTGGACTGCTACCACAATTTCTATGCCACAGTTAACCTATCATCTCCTGCAGAAAGACGGAGTGTATTTCAAATGTTTTGTGGCTCGGATGATATTTATGTTTCCCTCTTAGTAGCCTGCAGAGTATCTTCCTATTAGGAACAAACTAAAAACTAGGAGTTATTACTTCATGTAGGCACCAGCTCAGGTTTTCCATGTTCATTATGTTGTGTGGGTGTTATCCTTGCCAATGTGGCCCTGATGTCAGTTTTGGAGACGAATCCAGTGTCTTAGAAACAGCTTTGGTTCTTTGGAAATTTCTACAGAAACCCTTTGGTCAACAATTCAGTTGAAATTTCATATCTATCATTATTATGAGATTTCATTAGAATCACCTTCATATACTTTACAAAGCTTCTATTGGACTAGGTTTCCATATCACCTCTCAAATGCTTCTCAGTTCCAGCTCTCTCTCAAATATTTGCTCCCTCAACCCTCTAGCCCCTATATCTTTCCACCTGATATTCCTGTTTCCACCCCTACCTAATCAAAGTATACCCATAAAATCTATTATATTTCCCCCTTCCTGAGAGATACAAATGTCCCACCCCCAGTAGCTGCTGCTCTACCTATGCTGACTTGTATTTTAAATAAATGCTGATTAGCCAGTAGCCTTGCAGAAAGTATGGGGGGTGTGACCAGGCCAGAAGTAGAGGCAGGACAACAAGAATTCAGAGAAGAGGGTAGTTGCAGTCATCACCCAGACAGAGAGGAAGCAAGACACAGAGCAAGCAAGTTATGACTTCCTCACGGAAAAAGGTACCAAGCCAAGTGGCTAACACAGACAAGTATTATGGGCTAATATAAATTATAAAAATTAATAAGAAGCTTGAGATACTAGGCCAATCAGTTTATAATTAATGTAGACCTCTGTGTGATTTCTTTGGGACTTAACAACTGCAGGAGCCAGGCAGGACAGAAACTTCAGTCAACATAACTAATCTCTCTAGGTTAATGAATTATAGGTTGTTATCATTTGTCTAATGGTTAATATCACATATAAGTGAATGTATACCGTATTTGTCTTTCTGGGACTTAGTTACCTCACTCATGATGATTGTTTCCTGGGACCACCTATTTGTCTGCAAATTTCCTTTCTGACTCTGCAATGTATCAGAGGGATATTCGACTGAAACTTTCCTTCCCCCAACACATTCCATTATCTAATCTGCCAACACCAGTAGGCATTCACTGAGGGCCAATCAGCTGAACAGGTGAGACATCTGGATAGTCACCACTTGTTCCTCCCTCCAAATCCAATCTTCCAGTCTCATACCTAGCTCTGCTCCAGAACACCAAATGCAAACTTCATTCCTCTCTTTACACATATCCTGTAGATCCCCCACAACATCCCTTCCTCATCTATCTTCTCCCATTTGTTGCCATTTCTGAGGTCACAATTCTAGCAGGTAAAAACTGTTAAACCACAGTTCATGCCTGATAGAAAACCAGCTAGGCTCCCTGAACATCTCCATTCCCTCTCTTCCACTAGATCCAATACTCCAGTCTCTTCCCCAGCTATGTGACAGCCTTCCCTGCCCCTCTATTCTCATCATCTTTGGCTCCCATAGATCTTCCCATCTACCTCCCTACTCATTATTTTGTCTGAGCCCCAAACCCCAGCCTATACCCTCTGCTCACCTAAGGGTGTCCACTGCCAGAGCATCAAGTAGGCTGACTGTGAAGCCACAACTCTCTCAGAAAGAGAATCTGAATTGAGGATTTATCCAGGTAAGATTGACCTGTTGGCAAGTCTTTGGAGGATTATTTAATTGCTAATTCATGTAGGAGGTCCTACCCTAATTTTAGACGTACAAACATGTACAATTCATCCTGAACATCCCAAAAGCTAACTGTTGATCTGTCTGACAGTCAGATAGCAAGCATTGTCCTTTATGGTTCCTGGAGTACAACATTCATGGTGAGTGAGTTCCCTCTTTCAAGATTATGTAATGGAGAATAGCATGCAGTCTTTGATACAAGTTCCTGCTCGAGCTCTGTCTCTGACATCTCTCAAACATTAACTGCAATCCCTGAGCATAAATGAACCCTTTCCTTCCAAAATTCAACCTGAGACTTTACATTAACCATAACAAATAACTGAAAAAACATTGTTGAAAATGAATGTTATTAATATCCCGGTATAAACGGTGACTATTGCATACAAAGCAGGACACAAGGTTATTCCAATGATTGATGGTTAAATGTATTTCTTTCATATCTCTTTCCTCTGGGTACTACAAAGTTTTACCTAAATAACTGGGTCATAGATTAAATTTTGAAAGTAAAATAATAAATTACTTTTTTCTTGAAGAAAAATTAACAGACTATAAAAGCTAATCATATAAAAATATGAGTGAAGGTGAGATATATGAGTGTAGTTTTTCTGAAATAATAATCACATAAGTAACATTGTATAGACTAAGCAAGTTATATTTCTATACATAGTAATATATATTGCATACTACAGAGCACATATTATAAAGGTAAGAAATATGATTATAGGCATACATAGAAATAAATATAATTTAATAATATATTAATGAAATTAATTTGTGAATTTGACAGATAGAGGTGTGCGTGGGGAGGTTGGGAAGGAGGTAATAGAAAGGGTAAATAATGTAATTATACCTTCAATTTAAAACATTAAAGCTATTTATAAAATATAACATTAAACCTTTAGGTAGAGCAAAGTAACAGAATTCAGTAGGATACTTTCAGAAAACATGAAATAAACCCAGACAAAATGACACAGATATTTTTCTCTATCTCATGTATCTGGAAAGGATGTTGATGGCCAGAAGTGACTCGGGTTTGAATGATACAAGTAAGTATGTTGGATGGATATAAATCTTTTTGGGGGGTGGATATAAATCTAACAGCATTCTAGTCATATTGCCCTCCAGAATTTCTCCTACAGGAATTTTAATGCAGAAAGAAGATATTATCTTAGAATGGATCTCTTTACCACATAATATGAATAAATAATTAAAAACTTATGTGAAAAGGGTCTCTGAATTAATTATAAAAGGTAAATTGAGACTTTGTCAACTAGCAGGAATAAACCCAGCAGAGATTATAGTGACTTTTACTACTGATGAAATTTTAAAAAATTATGCAAAGATAATGAAACCTGGAAAAGAGCTTTTGTTTATATTTTAGGAGTGATTAATAGCTATTATCCCAAAAGTGATAGAATTAACCCTATAAAGAGAACTACTTGGGTTGGCATTGTACGTGACAGACACACTGGTAACTGTAGCCCATACATTCCATATGGATGCAAACACACCAGGAAAGGCAGGTTAAAAATCAGAAGATTTAACTGACATGGAACAAAGCCCTTATAATTTTGTCCAAAAAGCAGAATTATATGTTATTTTCATGGTACTAAAGAGTTTCAAAGAATCTCTCACTATTATTACTGATTCATAATATGCAGAAAGTGTTGTTTTCCATATTGAAACTGCTGAATTTATACCAGATGATACAGAATTGACTTAATTATTCATTCAGTTAGAGATATAATCAGGAATAGGCTTTGTCCCATATATATATAAAACACACATACAACCCCATACACATGTTCCAGGTCCTCTAGCACAAGGTAATGCAGAAATTTATCAATTGTAGGTTGGAAATGTGCTGGAGGCCTCAGAATTTCATAAAATATCATGTCAATAACAAAGTTTTAAAGAAAGAGTTTTCTATTACATAGCAATAAGCTAAGGAGATTATAAAGATATGTCCTACTTGTTCTTTCTATAATCAAACACTGCTATCTGTAGGGAGTAACACAATGGTTGCATAAAGGAATGAAATCTGGCAGATTGATATGTTCCAATATGAAGAATTTGGAAAACTAAAATATTTACACCACTCCATTAACACTTATTCAGATTTACAATGGGCATCAGCTTTGAGCTCAGAAAAGGTTGATTCAGTATACACACATTTACTAAAAGTTGTGGTCATCATGAGAGTACCTGCACAAATAAAGAGAAGTAATAATCTAGAACATGTCTCTAAGAAAATTAAACAGCTTTTAGCTTATTGTAATATAAAGCGTATTACAGGTATCCCAAACAATTCTACAGGTCAGGCAGCTATCTTCTGCATGTATTGGCTTTTTGGAAACCTATTCTATAAGAATGCACACCTTCTTGGACCGAGATGGAGCGGGGAGGGCCTTGGGATTCCCACAGGGCAGAGTATCCTGCTTCATCTTAAGGAAGCAAGGGGATGGTGGGTGGGGTATTGGGGTGCGGGAGTGCCTGGGACAAGGGGAGTAAATGTAAATTTTTCTTTTAATAAAAAAAGGGAAAAAAGATCAAGTTGAACTATAAAGGATATATAAAACAAAAAGAAAGGAATAGAAAATACTTCTAAAAACTATGGATAACATCAAAATTAATAAAATTGGGTTTGAAAAAGAGAAACCTCTTAAGAGAGAGAAATGACTGCTCATCCACAGAGGTGACAATCGTACAGGTGATAAGGAAACTGCATGAGGGTTGGGTTAGGGTTCTGTTCTTGTATTAGTAGGAAAAATACTCATCCTGAAAAATCAAGAGACCTTGCACATTTAGATGCCTAAAGAAGAAAAGATAACTATCCAGAAATGATCACCAAATGAGGACAAATCTGACATATCATTTGCAGAGTAAAATTTCATTACCTGAGCATGTATATATTTCTACTTAAAATTTAAAATGGCTTTGAAGTTGAAAAATGGCTATCCTTCTCTAAATCCAAGTGTGTTGTTTAAAGAAAATACCCAAGAGATGCCCAACCGTACTACAAAAGCATTTGTGCTACTATGTTCATAGCAGCATTATTCGTAATAGCCAGAACCTGGAAACAACCTAGAT
>JAQHUG010000242.1:1006027-1016108 GCA_028555095.1 Dicrostonyx torquatus
ACTGGGTTTTTACACAGGAACTGGTCTCCTGTGCCCATGTATTGCAGGCTACTTCCCACTTTCTCTTCTATCATGTTCAGTGTGGTTGGATTTATATTGAGGTCTTTAATCCATTTAGACTTCAGTTTTGTGCATGGTGATAGATAAGGATCGATTTTCATTCTCCTACAGGTTGACATCCAATTATGCCAGCACCATTTGTTAAAGATGCTTTCATTTTTCCATTGTATACTTTTAGCTTCTTTGTCGAACACCTACTGGGTTTTTAAAAGCTTTTAAGAGACAAACAACTCCATGTGCATCAGTTATATTCCACGATATAGGAAAACACTGACGATAAGGGTAGGAAATTGTTTACTTGGTAGAATATTTGCCTAGCACACACAAAGCTCAAGGTTTTGAATCTAACCCCACTATAAGTAGGAAGTTTGATGTATAACTGCATATATATATATATATATATATATATATATATACATACATATGTATAAATATATATGGTTTGTCTCTTTTTCTGTTACTGACTTTTTTGATTAATATAGAAATTACATGACAAATGTTAGAAATAAATTATAGTTAAAATGTTATAGTTCAAGAAAAAGGGTTTTATCAGATATAATTTATGCTTTTTTAATGTTTCTTATCTTAAAACCATGAAAAGCCTTTTCAAATTTTGTATATATAATTTTAAATCTTTTTCAATGGTTTATTCTTTTATTCATTTATAAGAATAAGAGTTTATCATTGGTTTTGGAGCCTGTCCTGGAACTAGCTCTTGTAGACCTCCAACTCACAAAAATCACTCTGACTCTGCCTCCCAAGTGCTACCATTAAAGGTGTGCACCACCACTTCCTGGCCAATGGTTTATTCTTAAATCCACTACAGTTTATTTTAGATTCTCTTATAGCTCCTCGTATTATTTGAGATAGACACAAATCTGTTTCACATTTTATCTTGACACACCATATTTCTATTACTTTGCCCTGCAGATGAGTGGTTCTTTTACTCTACAATCTGCCAATCATCAGCTGTCACTATTTTGTGTTTTAAAGCCATGCTGAACACTAAAACATCAAAGTAATTTTGATTTATGCATTTGAAGTGACTAAGACTGTAGAACATTTCTTTAAACTCTTCTCAGTCACTTGATTTTCTCTATTGACAATTTTTTTATTTAGAACTATAACCCAGTTTTAATTGGGTTATTTGTTTTTTTTTAATAACAAGGGGTTTATATATATATATGTATTAGAACAGCAATATTTATTATGTGTTGTCAATAAATATTATATAATGTGGAGCATTACCTTATATCAGCAAGAGATTTAATATTAACAACACATTTATTTGCCTTCAGGCTTTCTTTTGAAACTAAAGTGATAATTTCTATGTTTTCGTTTGTAATCTTCAAGCACTTATAAATAGCCATGATTTATTTCTACCTATATAAATTTTATAAAAATAAATAGATTGATACATAATTGGTAGCTTGATTATATATTGTGTCTTATTCAGAATATTGCTGGATATGTAAATCTGAATATGATGAATTCTATACATATATAGGCATGAAACTTTATTTCTTATTCTATGATACATAGATGAATTACAAATAATTAATAGCTAGAAAATAGTTGCACAATAATTAAAATACCTTGCAATTTTATTGTTTTGCCAATTACTATACAATCCCACTATTTGAACATCACTAGCTAAATATGTTCAATGATTTACATCACAATGTCTTTTGAATATTTATTGAATGAATTAAGCAAAATGGACAGTCTGGGCATCTTTTACAAATATAATTACAATAACAACGGGTCAAAGTAAATTTGATATAGACTTTTTAAAATATATCTCACAAAACAATTTTCCAGCCCTCAGAACTCTCAAATATGACAAAGTTAGTTTTCTCTGTTATTTTCCTATAATGAATCCACATTATATACCATTTCATCTTTTTATACATATTACTTCTCTGTTTTAAAGAAAAAATTCACCTATATCATTCCCACATACATTTAGGAAGAGAAATTATTTCATTTTAAATTTTTCATCATTACCATGTATAAAATTTTACATGTTATAAAACTGATAGCAGCTACTTAATCATCTTGATGACATAAGGGAATTAACCCCAAATATTTGTGTCATATGTTAAGTGTGGGTCTATGTGGTAGTTTATCCACAAAACTGAACTCTTCTTCAATCAATAATAAGTTTTGATTTTGACAGTATAAAGAAACAATTGGACAAACACCTTGAACATATTAATCACTTGTGATACTACATGCTCCTATACTACTTCATGTCTTAATGATTCACTTTGACTTCTGTGCTTTAAATATACTGTTAGAAAGTTTGCAGCGGCTGTATGGTGACATAACTGTGATGAATCACTTAGCTACACAGCTAAGAGGAACAGACAGTGATATAAATAACTTTTTGAAATACAGCATAACCTTGGAGCTTTTTCTACACTAAATTAGATTTAAGTACATATTTTTACAATGTAACTATATTTGATTTTTCACTAACAATCACTTTTTTCCACCATTATTTGTTCCCTGTGCAAGTAGAAGTAATTAGTCTCTCACATTACTGAGAATATTTTGTCTAAGATGCAGCTCCAAGCTAATATTGTGTTATTGTTGCAGTATCTTGTTGATGCTGTAATAAGTTTTAATGAGAGGAAATAATTCTCAGGCACTATAGAGTTTATTAGTAGCTTTTAAGATCTAAAAGTGAAAACTGTAATTGATTATTTTCCTATAGAACAAAAGTGAAATATTCTTGGTGTAGAAAAATTCAGTGTTTTATTTATGTTCTTGTATCACATACCATAACTCATGCTGATAATTACAATGTAGCCAGGAGCGTAACACACACAGGTTTCAATTATAATTGAGAGAAAAGAAGGACTCTGCAATTGCACAAACTGAAAGGTCATATTATTTTCATGAACATGTGACTTATAATATTACCCTATACAACACTGAAAATTGTTAACACTGAAAATAAAAGCCAATCTTACAGAAGAGGAATACTAGAGTTGTCTTGGTAAAATCTGTTCTAAAGATAACTACAATTTTCAAAACAGGGTCAAGTTCATTTCTCATGTTTTTCAAAATTGATGGATATCTTGATGAAGCATTAACCAGAGATATGAGAAGCGAATATCTGCCTCTTAGAAACTGACTATCACTGTGAATATATGCAAACAATACAAATAGGCTAAAACAACAATATTAATAAAATAAACATTAAAAAGTAAGATTCAAAATTCAAGTTAATAAATGTTTGGGCATATTGGAATAAAAGCTTCACTTTTAGAAAAATGACACATTTTAAATTGAACATAATATTAGCGAGTTAAAACATCAATAAATATAAAACAAGATGTTTTAAAATATGCAAATTTTAAATTAAGCAAAGAGTAGTAATATTAAAGCATGAAATCTAAAATTACACACCACAATCCAAGTAATATAGCCATAAAGGAATGGGAAGAAAGAAAATATTAACAAGAAAAAGTATAATTATTTCAAAACAGTTAAAAGAATTGTTCGTGGTGAACAATGCCTTGGGGAACCATGGGAGAGGTTGCAGGGAAAAAGGCAGAGGGTATTTTAGCAGAGATGCATTTAGTTCCCAGGTTTGTCTTCAGATATAATTTCAAACCTCCTGCAAAAAACATTTACATTATATTTGTAAGGCTTTTTTGTTGTTGTTGGATGTCATGACATAGCAACAGAGCCCAATCTAGTATAACCTGAAAGTGGATATGGCCTTCTGCCTTGCTCTTATGCTTTCCCAGATATAATCTATAATACATGTCATGCAACAGTGTTTAAATTGGTCTGTCCTGCGAAAGTTGTGTTGAAGGGCTGCTCTGCTCATAATGTATGAATGTTCACTAATATTTACATTTTTTTTCAGATCATGTTTTTCTGAACTCAAATATGCTTCCTTGGATCATTGCTTTTTTTGGTTACATTAATGTACAAATGTATACTGAAACTGAAGTAATGTTGTCTATCTGTTTAGACTGTAGTCTATCTGATTCTTTAAGGTCCTATAACACTAGTTCTTGCAGACACAGATCTGCATAAGTCACTGAAAGTTGATACATAATAAATAACTCTATTCTGGAAGAAATGATACAAATTTAGACCATTTGGAGAAATATAAAAAGTAAAGAGAGGTAAAATTTTATTGAGGAAAAATTATGCCTGTTAACATTATTTGAGAATAAATTTATATTTCATATTTATATGTTCATATATATATATATATATATATAAACATAGTTTGTTAAGTATCTATGCAGACGTAAGATTTATATAGATGAAAAGATATATACATAGACAGAAATAACTGCATTACTTTCTACTTTTACATTTTATAATGTATGCAGGTAAAAACAAAAAATGATAAGAAAGTATTATAACCATAAGTATTTTATTCTGTGACTGACATTTTTGGGTTTAGAATATATTTTTTCCAACAAACTTATAAGAGATCAACACCTTGAAATAATTTCCCTCAGTATTTCCTGGGTCTCCAATGTCCATTATTCACTTTCACATATTTTATATTATGCTCTTTGTTAGCTATTTAAATGTAGCACTGACTCTGCTTCACATGTGATAAATAAAAATAGGATGATATATTCTTATTTTATTATCATTCGCTTATTTCTTAGTTTGGTTTCATAAGTTACATACATATTAATCAGTATTTTTAGTAGTGTTTGTATTGAGTCCTGAGCGTCACACCTCCTAAAAATTTTTCTGTAGGAGGGTCCGTCTTCTGTATTTCTGTGCTTTGATTGGTTAAATAAAGACTCCGACTTGCTTGTAGGATAGGTCAGCTTTTAGATGGGTGGAGTAGACAGAAAGGAAGTTCTGGGAAGAGAGAAGGAAGTGAGCCAGACGCCATGAGGTTCCCTTCGGAGATGGAAGTACCGTAGATCCGTCCGGTAAGTCACCCACCTCGTGGGAGCCAGGCGCTTGGGAATATAACCCACACCTCTCCTTCCCGTTTACAACATTTTTCTATAGCTGAGATTTATATCTATTTAAAAAACTGTATTTATCACATCATGTTGTCATATATGAAGGAAGATAAGCACATAAATGGCTATTGCCAGCCTAGACAATCTAGAAATAATTCTCTGCAGAAACAGCTAGGCAATTCTAATGTACCAATATAAAACAATAGATGCTTAAAAGAATACACTCACATATTTGCATGAAGAAAAGCAAAGACAAGTAAAGCTTTTGCATTCAGCTTATATCATAGTGATACTGAATCCTAAAATTCAAGATGACAGCATATTAGTGCGGAGTTTGCAGTATATTTTCCTAGCAAATAAAGCTGCTTTGGTTTCCTGTTTCATTGACACAGATGTCTCATCATAGAAAATGAGATAATAGTGTTTATCTGTACAGTTCTTTTGGGATAATTGGTATATTCATGCCAGTTAGGGTCAACTCATTTTTCTAAAGATAAAGAGTAAATAGCAGAATTCAGAACACCAAATTAGAGATAAGAATCACTGGCTTATAAAGAGAGAGTTTCAGAACAAATGTCTTTAGGTATTTTATAAACCTTCACATACCTGAAATATAAGCACAGGCTACTAATAGGGTAGATTTAAAGGAAAATAATGATCTTAAAACAACTTTGATTCTTGCCATGAGAATTTCTGCAACTCTACATGAAATTGCAATAGTAGAACAAATGCTGAACAAACAGTATATATAAAATGAATGATTATTCAAATGAGAACCAATTATTGCTTATCCATGCAGTAGCATATTTATAACTACTATGTTCATGAGTGGTGTTCATTTTCTACTGTGCTTATATGCGGTTTGTATACCCGGTGTGACTCTCTTGGAGAAACCAGTTTTTCCCTTGTGAGCTTTTGTCATTAAAAATAGCTTTTTGGTTACTGATGGAAGTTATTGACCACTTCAATATTACACCACTGATTTCAACCTGTCTAACACCTATGCAGCCTCTATGCATGCTGTTATATTCTCTGTTACTTCAGCTATGTCACATTTTCCCTTCTGATTTTGTCATTATTTCTGCCTAAACTCTTAGGGAAGGGATTGAATAAGGCATGTCATTTAGGACTGAGTGTTCCAACATCCCTAACTCACAGTAGATTGTCCATTTGTGAGTCTCTCTGTGTGAGCTCCCATTCACTGCTGAAGACATCTCTAACCATGACTGAGTGAGAAACTGAGCAAGAAAGACAACTTAGTGTAGTTAGTTCTCTTCCATTGATCAAGGTTGGGTCCCAGGATTTGCAGGAAGCACCTTAATGCCCTGAGTCATCTCCTTTTATGCATGTTTTCCAATACAGATTTTCTTTTTTATATATGTGCTGTTTTTCAAGACAAGGTTTCTCTTTAACTTTGGAGCCTGTCCTAGAACTAGCTCTTTTAGACAAAGATGGTTTTGAACTCATAGAGATCCGCCTGCCTCTGCCTCCCAAGTGCTGGGATTAAAAGCATGTGCCACCACTGCCCAGCTTCCAATATAGATTTTTTACTCATTCTGGTAATTGTTTCTTATGAGAAATTAACTATTACCATATTTTGGAAGAATGTTTGCAATAGTCCTCATTTTTCTGCTTTCCAAATTTTCTCTTAAGCTGGAACTTTTAAATACTTAGTTGAATGACCTAAATTGTATTGTGTATATGTGTGTGTGTTTATGTGTTTGTATTTATGTACAATTCTTAGTACTCTTTGTTAATAATTATTAACAATTTTGGCTGTTTCCTAAGTTCTTGTCTTAGCTAGAGTTCTCTTGCTGAGAAAAGACACCATGATCAACACAGCTCTATTAGAAAAATTCAAAGCTTTTAAATTGTGGCTAGATAATTGTTTTAGAAGGTTAGTCCATAATCATGGTGGAATTCCGCCAAGAATGTCTCTAGAACAGTGGCTGAGAACTTTACATTTTAACCTGTAGGCATCAGAAAGAGGGAGAGATAAGGAGAGAGAGAAACAGAGAAGGGGGAGAGGAAGAGAGACAAAGAAAGAGAGACAGAGAGACTAGACCTGGCATGGGCTTTTCAAACCTCAAGCATATCCAGAACAACAGAACAGTAATTTCTTTAGCAGGACCTCATGTCTTCCAATAAGGCCAAACCTCCTAATCCTTTCAAAGAATTTCAAATACTGCCAAACCCTGGTGACCTAATCCTTTCAAAGAATTACAAATACTGCCAAACCCTGGTGACCAAGCGAGATGTTTCTGTCAATTTAAGTGTTTTGGAAGTTGCTTACAATGCACTTCCTGTTTACTTAGGTAATATTATATCCTTCTGGGGGCTTTGGAAAAATTGAAGACATATAGTTATAGTTTTCCTTGTCATGGTTAAGGATAAATTAGAAATAAAACTTTACACTCACAGAGATTGGATACATAATAGTTTTTTTCCTTAGTTTGCCAAATGTAAATGGGCTAAATATTATAACTGTATAATAAAGTAAACTTTAGAAAATATTGTGGCAAAACTGTCTTTTGGAAAAATTATGAATATTACATGCATAAATTAACTTTGGTTCCAGTTGCCTACATAGGAACTATAGGAGATTAAAACCATCAACATTTTAGCATGGAGAGTGGAAGGGATTACTATGCCTATACATACCTGGAAGATATTGGTAATTAATTGATGGCTGCTAGCAGAGGTAGAATCAATTTTCATCATAGGTGTGGAAAGTAGAAGTTTCTACTATCCTACTGGATGGCCCAATGTTCATGACATGCAGTTAGCAGCAACTGCACTTGGTAGGACATAACAAAATACCAAAATTAAAATAAGAGAGTGTAAATTTTGAACAAGGAGATACTGAGAATTCCAGGAGGAGCTGGAAAGGGAGTACATGGAGAGTGGATATGATTAAAATACATTGAATATGTATATAAATTTTTCCAATAGTAAATATAATATAACATTTCAAAAGCATTTAATAAAACAGATTGTATTTTGCATACATATTAATTTATTAAGAAAAATTTCAGTTAAATCTAGTTCATATAACCTCTTAAAATGTCCTCTTCAAATGCTCAACATTTTGAACAACCCAGCACAGGAATCATGCAGATATTTTGAAAGATAAATAGGAATTCTTTTTTTGTTCATACTATAGATTTTCTTTTATTTTTTTCATTCAAAAATTTACACTTCTTCCCCTTCTCCCAGTCCCCTCCTGCTCTCCCACTATGCCTCCTCCCTCCCCCTGCTTTTTAAAGAAGGGGTAGGGTACACTGCCCTTTGAGAAGTCCAAGGCCCTCTTACCTCCATCCTGGCCTAGGAAGGTGGGCATTCCAAATAGACTAGGTTCCCAAAAAGCCAGTACATGCAGAAGAGATAGGTCCCAGTGCCATTATCGTTGTCTTCTCAGGCTGACCCTATTGGCAACCACATTTCAGAGAGTTGGGTTTGTTCATATGCTCATTCAGTCAGTCGTGATCAGGCTGGATTTGATGAGCTCTCATTAGATTAGGCACACTGTCTCAGTGGGTGGACAAAACCCTCACAGTCTCGACTTCTTTGCTCATCTTCTCTCATCTTCTGTTTTTCGACTTGACCTTGGTAGCTCAGTCCCTTGCTCTGATGTGAATGTGGGTCTCTGGCTCTATCTCCATCCATCATGTGAAATTTCTATGGTGACGATCAAGATATTCATCAATGTAACTATGGGGAAAAGTCAGTCCATGCACCCTCTCCTCTGCTGCCCAAGTACCTAGCTGGGGACATCCCTGTGAACACCTGGGATCCCCTCCCTCTAGAGACAAGTCTCTTGCCAATCCTAAAACGACTCCCTTGATGTAGACATTTTATTCCCTTCTCTAATATCCACCATTCCTCCATCTCCACTCTCCCACTCCCCCAAGTCCTCCACATTTCTTCTCTTCTCCCTTCTCCTTTCCCCCTCCCCTTCTCCAAACCCCACACCTACCTCCACCCCTAACCCTATCCCAGTACTTCCAACTTTTGCCTGGAAATCTTGTTTGTTTCCAATTTCCAGGAGGATCTATATATGTTTTATTTGGGTTCACCTTGCTATTTGGCTTCTCTAGACTTATGAGCTATAACCTTAATGTCCTTTGAGTATGGCTAGAGTCCACTAAGGAGTGAGTACATGCCATAATTATCTTTTGGGGTTTTGGTTATCTCACTAAGGATAGTGTTTTCTATTTCCATTCATTATATGGAAAATTCAAGATGTCATTGTTTTCCGCCATTTTGATGGCTGCTGGTCCTTGGTGAGCACCATGGCTTCAGATCTGCCCAACAGGAGTGGTAATACCAAGTCTTAGCCCCCTAGGCTCTCTGCTCGATTGGGAGGCCCCCTATCCCCTCTCCCCAGGCTTTTCTGTGTTCCACACCCCAGAGTGTCCCTGGGCAGTGCTCCCCTTTGACGGGGGCCCGGGTTCCCAACAGGACTTGGCCTACATCAGGGCTGAGGCCTTGGACAAGGGTGGGTCCAGTATAAACCTGCAGGGCTCCAGCAGAGAAGCCCGCCTGGTCATTGGTGAGCATCACTGCTTCAGATCCCTCTGACTGGAGTGGACCAGAGCAAACCACTCAGACCAAGCAAGTGACCACTATCTAATAGTAGTTGATCTACCTGGAGATGAAGAGATGGGCAGGCACCAATCCAAGAGTTCCTCTAACAACCTAAAAAGCAACATAACAACACCAAAATCCAGCAATTATACAACAAGAATATCTGAACAAACTAATATAGAAGTAGAAGAAATTGACTTTAAACATAGCTTTACAAAAGTGATAGAGACCATTAAAGAAGAGGTGATAGAGACCATTTAAAGAAAGAGATGAGAAGACACAAAATCTACCACCAAAAAGAAAATAACCGGAATTAACCACTGGTCATTAATATCAGTTAAAATAAATGGACTCAACTCACCTATAAAAAGGCACAGGTTAAGAGAATGGATACAAAAACAGGATCCAACAAATTGCTGTTTACAAGAAACACACCTCAATCACAGAGACAGACATTATCTCAGAGTAAAGGG
>JAQHUG010000242.1:1017025-1031229 GCA_028555095.1 Dicrostonyx torquatus
CAAGCCAACAGCTAACATCAAATTAAACGGAGAGAAACTCAAAGCGATTCCACTAAAATCAGGAACGAGACAAGGCTGTCCACTCTCTCCATATCTCTTTAATATAGTTCTTGAAGTTCTAGCAATAGATATAAGACAACATAAGAAGATCAAGGGCATTCGAATTGGAAAGGAAGAAGTCAAACTTTCATTATTTACATCCGTTATGATAGTGTACCTAAGTGACCCCAAAAAGTCTACCAAGGAACTTCTACAGCTGGTAAATGCCTTCAGTGAAGTGGCAGGACACAAGATCAACTCAAAAACAATCAGTATAGCCCTCCTATACACAAAGGATAAAGAAACAGAGAGGGAAATAGAGAAACATCACCTTGTGCAACCACTTTGGAAATCAGCTTGGCGGTTTCTCAGGAAACTGGGAATCAACCTACCTCAGGATCCAGCAATACCGCTCTTGGGAATGTACCCAAGAGATGCCCAACTGTACTACAAAAGCATTTGTGCTACTATGTTCATGGCAGCATTATTTGTAACAGCCAGAACCTGGAAACAACCTAGGTGCCCCTCAATAGAATAATGGATTCAGAAAGTGTGGAATATATACACATTACAATACTACTCAGCGGAAAAAAAAAATGACATCTTGAATTTTGCATGCAAATGGATAGAAATAGAAAACTCTATCCTTAGTGAGATATCCCAATCCCAAAAAGATGAGTGTGGTATGTACTCACTCATTAGTGTACCTTAGCCTTTAACAAAGGGCATTAATCTTATTGTTCACAAGCCTGCAGATGCCAAATAGCAAGGTGAACCCAAAGAAAAACATATATAGATTTTCCTGGAAGTCGGAAGCAAACAAGATCGTCAGACAAAAGTTGGAAGCAGGGGTGTTGTGATGGGGATGGAGGTAGGGATTGGGGGAGGGGGTAGGTGAAAGGGAGGGGGTAGAAGGGAGAAAGGAAGAACTCGGGAGAGCCTGGGGTTGGGGGAGGGTGCAGATGGAGGAAGGGTGGATATTGGAGAAGGGAATAATATATCTACATTAAATGGAGTCATTTTAAGATTTGCAAGAGACTTGTCTCTAGAGGGGATCCCAGATATTCACTGGAATGTCCCAGCTAGGTAGTTTTGCAGCAGAGGAGTGGGTCCCTGAACTGAACTTGTCCCGTATTTACTTTGTTGGATATCTTGATCGTCACCATAGAAATTTCACATGATGGATGGAGATAGAGCCAGAGACCCACATTCACCTCAGAACAAGGGACTGAGCTACCAAGGTCCAGTGGAAGAACAGAAGGAGGGAGAAGATGAGCAAGGAAGTCAGGACCGTGAGGGACTGGCCCACCAACTGAGACAGCGTCCTCGATCTATTGGGAGCTCATCGAATCCAGCTGGACCAGGACTGAATGAGCATATGACCTAACTGGACTCTATGAATGTGGCTGCCAGTTGGGACTGACTGAGAAGCCAATGATAATGGCACTGGGACCTATCTCTTTTGCATGTATTGGCTTTTTGGGAACTCATTCTATATGGATGCACATCTTTCTAGACCGAGATGGAGGGGGGAGGGCCTTGGGCTTCCCATAGGGCAGGGTATCCTGCCCCAACATAAGGAAGCGGGGGGAGGGCAGTGGGATAGTGGGGGAGCGGGAGGGCTGGGAACAAGGGGAATAAATATAATTTTTTTTAACAATAAAAAACAATAAAAATGGTATCTTTTTTTTTACCGCTGAATAGTATTCTAATGTGTATATATTCCACACTTTCTTTATTCTTTCTGCCATTAAGGGGCACCTAGGTTGTTTACAGGTTCTGGCTATTACAAATAATGCTGCTATAAACATAGTTGCACAAATGCTTTTGTTGTAAGATTGGACATCTCTTCGGTATATTTCCTATATTGGTATTGCTGGATCCTGAGGCAGGTTTACTCCCAATTACCTGAGAAACCGCCACAGTGATTTCCAAAATGATTGCACAAGTTTGCATTCCTACCAGCAATGGATGAGTGTTCCCCTCACTCCACATCCTCTCCAGCATGAGCTATCATTTGTGTTTTTGATTTTAGCCATTCTGACAGGTGCAAGATGGTATCTCAAAGTTGTTTTGATTTGCATTTCCCTATCACTAAGAAAGTTGAGCATGACCTTAAGTGTCTTTTGGCCATTCGAAGTTCTGTTGAGAATTCTCTTTTCAGATCATTACCCCATTTTTTAATTGGAGTATTTTGAATTTTAATGTCTAGTTTCTTGAGTTCTTTGTATATTTTGGACATCAGACCTTTGTCTTATGTGGGCTTAGAGAACATCTTCTCCCATTTAGTAGGATGCTTTTTTGTCTTACTGACTGTGTCCTTTGCTTTACAAAAGCTTATCAGATTCAGGAGGTCCCATTTATTCATTGTTGCTCTTACTGTCTGTGCCACTGGGCTTTTTCATAGGAAGTGGTCTCTATTGCCTATGTATTGCAGGGTACTTCCCACTTTCTCTTCTGTCAGGTTCAGTGTGGTCGGATTTATATTGAGGTCTTTAATCCATTTGGACTTGAGTTTTGTGCATGGTGATAGATAAGGATCTATTTTCATTCTCCTACAGGTTGCCATTCAGGTATGCCAGCACATTTGTTAAAGATGCCTTCATTCTTCCATTGTAAAATTTTACATTCTATGTCAAATATGAAGTGTTCATAGGTTTGTGGATTAATATCTGGGTCTTCTATTTGATTCCATTGTTCAATGTCTCTGTTTTTATGCCAATATCAAGCTGTTTTCATTACTGTAGCTCTGTAATAGAGTTTGAAGTCAGGGATGGTAATACCTCTGGAAGTTCCATTATTGTATAGGATTATATTGGCTATTCTGGGCTTCTCTACTATCCATATAAAGTTATTGTTCTCTCAAGATCTATGAAGTATTTTGTTGGGATTTTGATGGGGATTGCATTGAATCTATAGATTGCCTTTGGAAGAATTGCCATTTTTACTATATTGATCCTACCAATCCAGGAGCATGAGAGATCCTTCCATTTTCTGTTATCCTGTTCAGTTTCTTTCTTCAAGGTCTTAAAGTTTTTGTCAAATATCTCTTTTACATCCTTGGTTAGTGTTACCCCAAGACACGTTATGCTGTGTGGCTATCATGAAAGGTGATGGTTCTCTGATTTCCGTCTCTGTTTCTTATCCTTTGTGTATAGGAGGCCTACTGATTTTTTTTAATTGATCTTCTATCCTGACCCTTCACTGAAGGTATTTATTAGCTATAGAAGTTCTTTGGTAGAGTTTTTGGATCACTAATGTATGCTGTCATATCATCTGCAAATAATGAAAGTTTGACTTCTTCCTCTCCAATCGAATCACCTTGATCTCCGTATGTTGTCTTATGCTATTGCTAGAACTTCAAGCACTATATTAAAGATATATGGAGAGAGTGGAAAGCCTTATCTTATTCTTGGTTTTAGTGGAATTGCTTTGAGTTTCTCTCCAACTAATTTCATGTTAGCTGTCAGCTTGCTGTACATTGCTTTTATTATATTTAGATATGCTCCTTGTATCCCTAATCTCTCTAAGACCTTTATCATAAAGGTGTGTTGAATTTTGTTAAATGCTTTTTCAACATCTAATGAAATGATCATATGATTTTTTTCTTTCAGTTTATTTATTGATATTTATTTATATGATGGATTACATTGATAGATTTTCGTATATTGAACCAGCCCTGTATCTCTGGGATGATGCCTACTTGATCATAATGGATGATTTTGTGATGTGTTCTTGGATTCGGTTTCCCAGTATTTTATTAAAGATTTTTGCAGCGATTTTCATGAGTGAGATTGGACTGTAATTCTCCTTGGTTGTGTCTTTATGTGGTTTTAGTTTCAGTGTAACTGTAGCTTCATAAAAAGAGATTGGCAATGACCCTTTTGTTTCTATTGTGTGAAACACATTAAGGAGTATAGGTATTAGCTCTTCTTGGAAGTTCTGGTAGAATTTTGCATTAAAACCATCTGGTCCTGTGCTTTT
This sequence comes from Dicrostonyx torquatus, assembly GCA_028555095.1. Classification (NCBI taxonomy): domain Eukaryota; kingdom Metazoa; phylum Chordata; class Mammalia; order Rodentia; family Cricetidae; genus Dicrostonyx; species Dicrostonyx torquatus. The sequence continues at coordinate 1,021,049 of JAQHUG010000242.1, forward strand.
TTTGGTTGGGAGGTTTTTGATGACAGCTTCTATTTCCTTGTGACTTATAGGTCTCTTTAACTTGTTCACCTGGTCTTGACTTAATTTCGGTATATGGTATTTATCTAAAAGACTGTCCATTTCTTGTACATTTTGAAATTTTGTGGCATACAAACTTTTGTATTAAGACCTAATGATTTTCTAAATTTCCTCAGTGTCTGTTGTCATGTCGCTCTTTTCATTTCTGATCTTGTTAATTTGAGTGTTCTCACTCCACCTTTTGATTAATTTGGATAGGGGTTTGTCGATCTTGTTGATTTTTTTCAAGGAAACAGCTCTTTGTTTCGTTAATTCTTTGGATTGTTTTCTATGTCTCTATTTTGTTGATTTCAGCCCTCAGTTTGATTATTTCCAGTCTTCTACTCCTCCTGAGTGAGTCTGCTTCTTTTTCTTTTGTAGATCTCTCAGGCGTGCTATTGAGTCACTAATGTGTGCTTTCTCTGTTTTCTTTATGTGAGCTCTAAGTGCTATGAACTTTTCTCTTAGCACTGCTTTCATAGTGTCCCATAGGTTAGGGTATGTTGTGCCTTTATTTTCATTGAATTGAAGGAAGACTGTAATTTCTTTATTTCTTTCTTTACCTAGGAGTGTTTCAGTAGTTGACTGTTCAGTTTCCATGAGTTTGTAGGCTTTCTGGGGGTGGAATTGTTGTTAAATTCTAACTTTACTCCATGGTGATTTGATAGGACACAAGTGGTTACTCCAACTTTTTTGTATCTGTGGATGTTTGCATTGTTACGTAGTATGTGATTGATTTTCGAGAAGGCTCTATGAGATGCTGAGAAGAAGGTATATTCTTTCTTGTTTGGGTGGAATGCTCTATAGATGTCTATTAAGTCCATTTGATTCATTACATCTGTTAGATCCTGTATTTCTTTGTTAAGTTTCTGTCTCGATGACCTGTCCATTGGTGAGAGAGGAGTGTTGAAGTCTCCTAATATTAGTGTGTGGGGTTTGTGTGTGCTTTGAGTTCTAGTATCGTTTCTTTTACATATGTGGGTGCTTTCACATTAGGGTCATAGATATTCAGGATTGAGACTTCCTTTTGATGAATTTTTCTGTTATGGGTATGAAGTGTCCATTTCTATCTCTTCTGATTGATTTTAGTTTGAAGTTGATTTTGTTAGATATTAGTATAGACACACCTGCTTGGTTCTTAGGGCCCTTTGATTGAAAAACCTTTTCCCAACCCCTTACTGAGATAATGTCTGTCTTTGTGGTTGAGTTGTGTTTCTTGTAAACAACAGAATGTTGGATCCTGTTTTCGTATTCATTCTCTTAACCTGTACCTTTTTATAGATGAATTGAGACCATTGATATTAAGTGATATTAATGACCAGTGGTTGTTAAATCCAGCTATTTTTTTTGGTGGAAGTGTTTGTGTATTTCCCTTATTTGAATTGTGCTGGTGGAGGGTTGGCAGATGTCTGTGCTACTTTCGGTGTTGTTGGGCTCCTTGGTTTGTGGTTTTCCTTCTAGTACTTTCTGTAAGGCTGCGTTTGTGGCTACATATTGCTTAAATCTGTTTTTGTCCTGGAATATCTTGTTTTCTCCATCAATGATGAATGCAAGCTTTGCTGGGTATAGCAGTCTGGATTAGCATCCATGCTCTCTTAGTGTCTGCAGCACATCTATCCAAGACCTTTTGGCTTTCATGGTTTCTATTGAGAAGTCAGGTGTGATTCTGATGGGTTTATCTTTATATGTTATTTGCCCTTTTTCTTTCGCAGCTCTTAATATTTTTTTCTTTATTCTGTATGTTTTGTGTTTTGATTATTATATGGCGAGGGGAATTTTTTTTTGATCTAGTCTCTTTGGTGTTCTGTATGCTTCTTGTACTTTGATAGGACTATTCTTCTTTAGATTGGGAAAGTTTTCTTCTATAATTTTGCTGAATATATTTTCTGGGCCTTTGAGCTGTAGTTCTTCTCCTTCTTCTGTGCCTATTATTCTTAGGCTTGGTCTTTTCATGGTGTCCCCAATTTCCTGGATGTTTTGTATTAAGAATTTTTTGGATTTGTTGTTTTCTTTAATTAATGAGTTTATTTCCTCTATAGTATCTTCGGCATCTGAGATGCTTTCTTCAATCTCTTGTATTCTGTTGTATACTTGTCTCTGTAGTTCCTGTTCGTTTACCTAGGTTTTCCATATCTATCCTTCCCTCAGTTTGTGTTTTCTTCATTACCTCCATTTCATTTTTCAAGTCTTGAACTGTTTCTATTGCCTGTTTGATTGCTTTTTCTTGGCTTTCTTGGGTATATTTGAGAGCTTTATTCATTTCCTCTAACTTTTTGTTTGACTTTTCTTCCAATTCTGTAAAGGCATTTTTTCACCTCCTGTTTAAGGGCCTCCATTATCTTCATAATGTCACATTTAACGTCAGTTTCTACTTCTTCTTCTGGAATATGGTGTTCAAGTCTTCTTGTTGCGTGATCACTGGATTCTGGCGTCTTCATGATGCTTTTCATGCTATTGGAGGAGTTCTTGCATTGGCGTCTGCCCATCTCTTCCTTCTAATACAGCCAGGAGAGCCTTGTCTTCCTGATCCAATCTTTGCTCAGTGCAGCAACAGGGACTTCCCTCTGGATTCTTGACCTCAGCTTGGGAACTGGGACTCTCCTCTGGCTCCTTGACTTCAGCACCGGAACAGGGACTCCTGGTGGTCTGCGGAGCAGATTCTGCAGAGGAAAGGGCAAACTTGGGGGTGGCGGCAGGGATGTGTGGAATTGAGGGGCACCTACAGCATGGACTGGTGTTGCCCGCACTGCTTCCGGGTACCTTATGTCAGAGCTCCACTCACTCACCCCTCTGGCTCCTTGACCTCAACATCGCAACCAGGAAAGAAGCCTAATGTTTGCTGTATTCCTTGCCATTTCCCAAATGCTTACTTGTTTACTTGTAGCTTCTATTTATCACTTTAAAAAAAAAAACCTGTGAGAAGAAAATTTAAAAAGCTAGCTTCATTCTTGAGCTTATTAAATAGATTTATTCATTTATTTTACATCTGGATTGGAATTTACCCTTTTCTCTAATTCCCTCTCTCTAACTCTCTTCAACCCCACGCATTCCCCTTTTTTAGAAAGCATGACCTATCCTTGGATGTCAAGAAAGCAAGGCACATCAAGTTGAGTTAGGACTAAGTTCTTCCCCTTATAATATGGGTAAGAAAACCCAGTATGAGAAATAGGTTACCACAAGCCACCCAAAGCCTTAGGGACAGACCCTGTTCCCACTACTAGGAATCCCATAAGCAAACCAAGCTAAATAATTGTCTGTTAGATGTAGAGGGCCTACATTTTCCCCTGCAGGTTGTCCGTATATCAGTCCAGACTCTGTGAGCTTCTTTGAGTCCTGATTAGTTATTTCTGTAGATTCTCTTGTGATGTTCCTGACCCCTAATGTTTCCTACAATCTTTCCTGCCTCTCTTCAACAGTAGTCCCTGAATTCAGCCCAATGCTTGGATACAGGTTTCTCCATGTTTTTATCCATACCTGAATGAAGGTTCTCTCGTGACATTTGAGGTAGTTACTAATCTATGGATACAAAAGAATATGCTTACGAATCATTACATTGAAAATTTTTTTCACTAATTACATGTGGTTCTAATCTAGTTCTCTGGACCTTCTAACCTTGGGATCCTGGCACTCCAGGCCTTGTCATGGGTGGGCTTTTTCTCATAGAATAGGTCTGAGACTGGATCAGTCATTGGTTGGTACTTCCAACAATCTCTTTGTCATACTTATTTCCTGTTCCAACTTCCAAAAAAGCAGGATAGATTGTAGGTCTAAGATTGTGTGACTGGGTCAGCATCCCATTCCCATCCCTGGAAGATCTTTGGGGTACAGGAGATGGTCAGGTCTTAGTTGGGGATAATCTTTGTAGATTCTCAAAGATTCTATTGCCTACAATTTCTAACTGAACCAGAAATATCTCACTTTTCAGTACTCTTAAATTCTACCCACCCATCCTCAGTCCAATTCCTTATGTTCCCATCTTTACACAACCCAAGTCCAACCACCAGATCCCTTCAACTTTTCCCTTTTGCAGGCGATCAATATGTCTTCCCTTGGGCTATCTGTGTTATCTAGCCAGTCTGAATCTATGAATTGTATTGTGGTTATATATATGGATCCTATTCACTTATGAGTGGGTACATTTTGTGTTTGTCTTTCTGAATATGTGTTACCTCATGCAAGATGATTTTTTTCTATTTCCATCCATTTGTCTTCAAAATTAATATCATTGTTTTTAACAGTTGAATAATAGTCCATTGTGCAAATGTTACCACATTCTTCTTTATCTATACTTTGGTTGAGGGGCATCTAGGATTTTCCATATTGTGGTTAATATGAATAAAGTGCTATGAATATAATGAACAAGTGTTCTTGTGGTATAATTGAGCAACATTTGGCTATATGTCCAAGAGTGGTATACCAGGGTCTTGAAGTAGACTGACTCCCGTTTTTTTCAGAAAATGCCATCTTGATTTGCAAATGAGATTGGTCATCTTTTTCCATTCTGTAGGATGCTGTTTTGTCTTACTGTTAGTTATTTTTGCCTTAAGGAAACTTATCAATTTCATGAGGTTCTATTTATGAAATGTAGGCCTTAGTTTCTTACTTATTGATGTTCTATTCAAGAAGTTGTCTCCTGTGTCAATGTGTTGAAGGCTATTTCTCACTTTCTCCTATATCAGGTTCTGTGTAACTGGATTTATTGTGGTCCTCTTGCTTTTAGACTCTCCATTGAGAAGTTTCATGTAATTCTGATAGGTCTCCCTTTAAATATTACTTTTCCTTTTTCCTTAACAGTCTTTAATATTTTTATTTATTCTGTATATTTAGTGTTTTTGTTATTATGTGGCAATGTAAATTTTCATGATGCAGTCTGTTTGATGTTCTCTAAACTTTTTGTTCTTGAATTGAAATATTTTTCTTCTATGATTTTGTTGAATACATTTTTTGGATCTTTGAGCTGAGCTTCTGCTCCCTTTATTCTTACTATGTTTAGGTTTTGTCTTCTTTTAGTCTTAATTTATTTTTCTAATTTCATATTACATAACATTTAGAGTTTTCACCCCATCTTTCCTCATGACTCTATTCCCCCTCCCCTAGCCCAAACCCATCCACCCCTCCCAATTGGTAAAAGGCTCCCATGGGAAATCAACAAAGTCAAGCACACCAGGTCACCAGGTTTGGACAGGGCCAAGTACTTCCCCCCTGCATTAAGACTGAGTATGGCATCCTACCATAGGGAACAGGCTCCAATAAGCTATCAAGGGTAGATCCTAATCCCACTCCCAGAGGCCTGACAGGTAGCCCAAGCTTCACCACTATCTCCCACATATGGAGACAGTTCCTTGGAGGCTCCACAGTTCTTGATCTAGAGTTCCTGAGTTTCTACACGCTTGGTTTATCTGTCTCTGTGGTGTAGGAGATTCTTTCTATGTGTTGCTTTCATTGGTTGAATAAGAAAAACTGCCTTGGCCTTTTGATAGGGCAAAATCTTAGATAGGAAAAAAAACATTCTTAGATAGGCAGGGAGGACAAAATGGAATTCTGGGAGGGAGAAGTCAGATTTAGAGGGAGAGCCACCGTGGAGTCGAGAGAGTCAGACATGCTGAATTTTTCCCTACCTCATGGTGACTTACAGACTATTAGAAATGGGTTGAATCAAGATGTAAGAGTTAGCCAATGAGAGGCTAGAACTAATGGGCCAGGCAGAGTTTAAATGAATAGAGTTTCTGTGTAATTATTTCGAATGTAAGCTAGCTGGGTGGGACAGAACAAGGGGCCTGCCCTCATTACTATATCTCTGTAAATTTTTCTCTTATGATCTTGACTGGTTATCCTTTGCTTTACATCTAATATCCACTTATTAGTGAACATATACCATATTTTTTCACTGTCTCATATAGCCTGGATGTATTGTGTCAGGATTTTTTCAGAATTAACATTTTCTTTGATCAATGAATCTATTTTCTCTATCATAATTTCAATGCCTAAAATTCTCTCTTCCATTTTTTGAACATTTTTCACAAGTAATAAGAAAGGATAAATATGTAAGAGGATTAAAAAAATATAGCTTGAAATGTTAATTTTAAAATAATTAAATATATCTTTGATAGATATCTGAAGAATTAAACATGTCCTCAATCCTCAAGATTTTCTAAATTAAACAGATATGAAAATTGCTGGAGACAAAGCTCCATGGTTAAGAGGTTGCATAGTATACAAACACTGTATGTTTGGTCTGCAACTGTTGTGCCTATTGTGATAGACAGAAAAGCCAACGTTGTTAAATATTCACACAGATTTTTCCATGAGGATTGTATGCATTCATATATAAGTTTTTGTTCTATGCATTTTAAGGAATATTTTCTACATTCTAGAATTTATATTTTAATATTTAATAAAACTGTTTTTTGTATGATTCCAGTGTTATAAAAGTTGAGTATATGTGTGTAGAATAATGTTAAACTCCATTTCAAATTGTTATTAAGTGATAAAAATATTACAATTTTCATAATTAGTGCATGAAATTTATAACTAGAAAAAGAATTAATTGTTTTTATGATTAGTTAAATAGTAAATTAATATTAATATATTTAATTGAAGAAACAAAATAGAAATGCTAAAATGTGTGTTTGAACAGACCCAGGAAGACATATATAATATGTACTCACTGACAAATGGCTTTTAGATGAAAAAAAAAGAAACAAAGAAAAACCAGACTTCAATTCACAACCAAAGAACCCAGAGAGCAAAGAGGACCCTAAGAGAGACATACATTGATGTAATTTACATGGGAAGTATAGAAAGAAAAGATCACCTTAATAAATTGGGTGCATGAGGGTCATGGGAGAGGGTAGGAATAGAGAGCAGAAGAAGGAAGGGGAGTGCAGAAAAATATATAGCACAATAAAAAAAGAAAAGAAGAAGAAAGTTACTCTACATGTATTTGTTATGAACACCTAAATGTTTTTATAATTGTGGCACAAATTATCATATAAAGTGTAAAATATTAAAGAAAAAATAAACAGTAAATACAAAAATACTCACTTAAAATATTGCAGACATTATACTCAATTATTTAAAAACACCAATTTATTTGTTATAGATTTTATAATGGCATAAAAACTAATTAGAGTAAAAATTAACCTTTTGTAGACTATCATCTACTTGAAATGATAGCAAGAATAAAGTATTACTTAGTATGTCAGTTACTTTCACATATATGTGATCAAAATACTTTAGAGGATATCATTAAGTAGGGAATTTGTATTTTTATCTCATGGTTTTTAAAGAGTTATGAGTATGGTGCTTAACAATAAACAGAAATACTCTCAGAATATAAATTTAGCACATGTGATTATAAATATGTGGTGAAAGTTCTAAAGTGTACTTGTAAATGTTGGTTTACAGCAGGTCTTACCCAAAGATCATCAGGTTATAGGCTTATCCATCTAAGTTTATCTTTGTTTGTTTATAAAAATGTGTATGGTTCTAAGACTGGTAGTAAATTGTCAACAAAAAAGCAATCAATCAATAAATATTGATTAAAAAGAAAAGAATGATGGAAGAGGAAAAGAAGGAAAGTATGGTTACTAAATAACAATAGTTAAGATAATAACAGATTTATAGTAAATGAAATTGCAACACTGGCTCCCAGGGAAGATGAAAGGAAAAATATTCAATCTAAAATGAAAATGAATAAAGAAGACCAAATAGTGATGTAGCTGTTGGGAATGTTGTTCCCAAAATTTGATCATTGGAAATTTATCAAAGACCAGACTCAAAATTAACCCAGAACTTTCTTTAACCCATATGACTCCCTGCAGACCATCTAAACTAAAGGACCTTCCTTCTGAATCTTCCCTGAATTGGAGAACTGGTGTTTTTCTTAAAACAAGTAAAAGAAATGAGGACCCCCAAGAAAGCTATTTGTAAATACATATATTGTACTAACCTCTACTAATTGACTATAATTAAGTTATATACAACTTTCCTTGATTAGAAAAAATATTTTTATCACATACTATTAGAAAACTCACTTTAAATTCATTTTTATAATATTCTATTGCTAATTGCTTGTATTACACAAGTCTAAACATGACACTTGCCATGGAACATGAAAGTATATTAATACTCCTTGCCTCTAATTGACATTTCTGAGGAAGACTAGAACAAATATTTTTCCTAGAAAGGAAACAGAAAAAGATCAAATAAATAGTTCCACCCACTAATATTTCCATCCTAGACAGGGATACTGTTGTGAAAAAGAGGCTTCAGAAGGAGCAGTCATAGAACATCAGCTGCCAAAGGCCTTTGATACAACAACAGCAGTCATCAAAGAAAGAATATTATCTTGACAAGGGCCACTTCCAGGTAAAATAAGAAATGAATCAATGGGGAAGCATCAGCTTGCCTCTATGGAGAAGCAATTACTGTAAGGACATTGCGTTTGTCTATTTGTTTATCTGTTTGTGGGTGACTCTTTTTGGACTGAGGTTTCTACTGCTCCACAAGCTTCAATGCTTTCACTCATTGGTCCTATTTTGACATACAATTTATTTTTTCTTACAGGGTATCATATTTGTGCCTTATGTGATAGTATTGAATAATAATACATCTTATTTTAGTTTACTGCTACTCTCACAAATATAAATTTGTTTAAGAAATTTGAAAGAACAAATTGTAATCTGTACTTGCTGTAGGAAATGAAAAGTTGGCATTATTTTTGAGACTCATTAACAAATATATCTTTTATATAAAAATACATCCTTTAACTTTGTAAAATTATTTATATGAATTGACTAAATTACAATGATAACATCAACTTTATGGCTTCTTTTTTCTAACTTTATCAACTTCTCAAATAAAGATCTTTAGGTACCCAATGTGGTCGGCTTAATCCATTTAAAAACCTAGAGGGCTTAAAAAAGAGAAAGAATTTAACAGAGTTTTTTTTTTTCCTGTTTGTGGATGGCATGCCACAGAGAAGTTTCCTGATTCAGCAATATCACTAGAAAAAAGCTGTGCACGTTGAAACTAGGCTTCCTGGGCAGTGCTGACGGTACAAACACCAGCTATGGAGCATTTGTGGGCTCGAATGTCAGCGTGCCCACTCAGGGTCGGGAGTAAAGCAGCTGAGACTGTGACCATGGCTCAGCTCTTCCTGCCTGGGTAGGCAGTGGGATCAGGTCTATTAGAAACTGGTGGTTTTTAAAAACCAGTGTACAGTCTGTGCTGCCACCGTGATCTCTGGCTTCCGTGGGAGACAGAGCATTTCAATGGGGTTTATGACTACAATGCTATGGTTCATTTGATAGCAACTGGACTCGTTGTGTGCCTGGAACTGTGCACAGCTCAGGGGCACCAAATGGCTCTGAGGCAAGAGCAGCTCAGCATGGCTCAGCCATGCTGAAATGTGCTGATCTCAGGCAGGAACCACCATAATTATCATGATAACAATGCATTAAAGGTTTAGACTGGACAGGAAACAGGCGGTACCGTAATTACCCCTACATGGCTCAAGCAAAAGTTTTTAAAAACTGCTTAACATAGTGAGAAATGCTCCTGGATATTGAAGAATTACAGATTCACAATAGGACAGATTCAGACATAAAATCCCTCTAAATGGGTCATACTGTTAGATAAATTACATAAGCTTGGGAGAGAAAAAGAAAAATATAGAATCATAAAATAAAGTTAATGCCTTAAAAAAGGTAAAGTCTTTAAAGAGACAAACTACAGATAGCTATAGATTAAAAATAGATTAAAAGAAATAAATAAGCCACATAAACATGGAAAATTCACAGAATGTCTGTCTGGATTATATATTTTATTTTATTTTCTTTAAATTTTTTCACTATAAAGGACCTAAGTACAGAGAGACATCTCAATATATGGGCTGTCAAGCTAAACCAACATGGATATTATAAAGATATTATTGCTTCACAATTTGGGTCTTAGGAGATGATGTTTTCAAAAGAAGTTCTTCTTTTGTTTTTTTTTTTAATTTATTCATTTATTTTTGTTAAAAGCAAAGTTTACATTTACTCCCCTTGTTCCCGGCCCTCCCGCTCCCCCACTACCCCCCTGCCCTCCCCCTGCTTCCTTAAGATGGTGCAGGTTACCCT
>JAQHUG010000242.1:1031401-1043938 GCA_028555095.1 Dicrostonyx torquatus
TTCTCCCTCCTTCTGCTCTTCCACTGGACCTTGGTAGCTCGATCCCTTGTTCTGATGTGACTGTGGGTCTCTGGCTCTAGATGAGAACCTGTGGACTTCTCCTATACCAATTTGGTATTATAGACCACGCCCTCCAGAAACGTCACCGTGAACACCTTCAGAATATTATTTCACTCAACTGCTGACTGAGATGTACCTGCCGCACAGGTTATACCATGAAAGACCTAATTAACAGCACCCCCATACAGCAGGAAGTCGTTTGGAGAGAAATAACTACATCCATATTCCCAAATATTGTTTATAAATGCTCTTTTTTTACATTTAAAGCGGGAGATGATATGGATACTAATAATTTGCATTGGTATAAATTTTGATTTATTGGTATAAATTTAAGGTCAACTTTGTCATATATATATTTCTGATCTTGATTAAGGTATTGTGATTGTATAGTTCATTAAAAATGTAATGCATAATTAGGAAATATTGGTTGTTAATAGATAATCATCTATAATAGTTAAGTTTGTAGTCATGTTAGATTTTCTAGATATGCATAGATATATTTCAGTTAGATAGACATTCTTCATATCTTTCAAAGACTATAGAACATGACATTTAATGTTTTAATAACTTAGGGCTTTTCATGACAATGAGACACATCTGTTCCTGGCAACACCAAGCTATTTCCTGAGGAAGATGCGCATTAAAGAGGCTCCTTATGGAGATTGCTAGCCATTAGGCAAGAAACTGCTCTTGCCTGGACTGCTTAAATGGACACAAAGAACCCACAGAAAGAGGACTGCTGAACTTGCCTAAAGGTACGATGATCCTTCAGGGTTCCTGATTCATGAAAGTGGCTGCGAGACATTCTGCAGGATACAAAAGAGAATGACTGAACTGTCTTTGAATTTTCCTGCTTCATGGAAATGTCTGCTGGATGTTATGAGCCTGTAGGCTGAAGATGGATGCCCCAACGTTAGAACTTTGGGTGACTGTCCAGGCAGCGAGATGTCTCTGTCACTTGTAGAGTTGTAGAAGTTGCTTATTTCTTGTTTACTTAGGTAATATTATACCCTTTTGGAATCTTTGATGGAGTTGAAGAATGGATAGTTATAGTTTTCCTTTGTTATGATAAAAGATAAAATAGATATAAATATGGTAACTGTAATTCTTGCTTGATAACTGTTTTGTTATATGTAATTTTATTAAATTTTTGTTAAAATGAAAGCCTTTTTATTTTTGTTTAAACAGAGTAAGTGGAAATGATGTAGGAGGATCCTTCTGTAATTCTGCTTTCATTGCTTGAATAAAGAAACTGCCTTGGCCCTTTGATAGGGCAAAATCTTAGATAGGAATGGAGGACAGAACAGAATTCTCTGATAGGGAAGGCTCAGGGAGCTGCTGCCATGAAGCCGCCAGGGTCAGAAATGCTGAATGATTCCAAGTAAGCCCACTACCTCAGGGTGACACAGACTATTAGAAATGGGCTGAATCAGATGTAAGAGTTAGCCAACAAGAGGCTAGTGATAATGGGCCAGGCAGTAATTTAATTAATACAATTTCCATGTGGTTATTTCAAATGTAAGCTAGTCCCGTGGCTGGGAGCTGGGCGGGATAGAACAAAGGGCTGCACTCCTCTCAGATGCTGGGAACCTCATTACTACAAAGAACATCTTGAATGAACCTATAAACATACAAAACTTCAATTTCTTTATCCTAATAGTAAGACTCATTCAATTTATATTCCATTTTAATTATAGCAGTTAGAGAACAAACTATGTTTGGTTTTACTAAAAAGCTTGGTTCTTAAAAAACTAACCCTAGTGTAATCAGATATATCTCTTATTGCCAGGCTCCATTTGAAGAAATGTAACCTTACTGAGTATCAGCAAGCAGTTCACTGGAGAGAACACTAATGGGCAAACAGAAAGCAGGCACTTATTTCTCAAGAGGGTGAAGTGTTACAAACTAGTGACTGTGAAGAAGTTAAGGAAGAAGACAAATGGTATGGCTTCTTTACTGGCTGAGAATGTATCAAACTGAGAACAATTCCTTAGAGAAGCCAGAGTTCTGCTTTGATAAATGCTGTCCAGGAAGGTCTCATTTTGATCACTAACTTATTTCAAGGGTAGACTTGAAAACACATTTAACGAGTGTTCGTCTCCCCTTTAGGTAAGGATAGACACTGGGAATTAAAAATTTTCCAGCCATAGACTCCAATATCATTTTCTAAACTTCAATTCTTACTCACAGCTCATGACTAAAAAGCCTAAAGCAGAAGTTACAGAACTTGTTCAAAGAGCAATGAAATTTTGTATCATTCAGAGGATGATAATTTATTATATTCAAATTATAATCTAAAGTTTCCTCTCATGCTTTCTTTCCCTGGTGTTCCCAAAACAACTATAGCAAGTCACCTGCCATATTATCAAAACCTTTTACTAGAATGATGGAATAGAAAAAGTTTAAAACATTAATATATTCTGAACCCAGAAAGCATTTGCACTAATTTTTAATGATTTTGTGTAAATACAAACATATTTCTTTAAGTTCTTTGTCACTTGCTCTTTAAAGATTCATAAATTGAAAGATGGAAATTATGTATTTCTTTAGTACAGAGGCCATGAAAACAACTATCACTTCAATTTGATAAGTGAAAATTAATACAGTGAAAATTATTCACTTTTGTTTTTAATATATTTATTTCCCCTGTGTTATGTAAATTGTCAATAAATTACAATGTTTTATATATGAAAATATAATGGAGTACTACTCAGTGGTGAGAAGTAATGATATCTTGAAATTTGCATGCATATGGATGCAATTAGGAAAAAACATCCTGAGTGAGGTATCCCAGACCCAAAAAAATAAGTACAGTATGTACTCACTCATAAGTGGATATTAGACCTAGAGCAGAGGATAATGATCCTATAGCTCACAACCCCAGAGAAATTAGGGAACAAGGAGATCCATAAAAGAAACATACATGGATCTTCTGGGAAGGGAAATAGACCAGATCTCAGCATGTGGGGAGGGTGTATGGGGAGGAGAATGCGAAAAGGAGAGGGAAGAGAAATTGAGGAAATGGAACGGGATGATTGAGATGGAGGAGGACAGAGAAGGAGAGCAAAGAAAGAGATAACTTGATTTGAGGGAGCCATTATGGGGCTAGCAAGGATCCTGGCACTAGAGAAATTCCCAGGAATTCACAAGGATAACCACAGATAAGACGCTCAGCAATTGTAGAGAGGTTGACTAAATTAACCTAGTCCTGTAGTCAGATTGATGATTATCTTAAATGTCATCATAGAACCTTCATCCAGCAACTGATGGAAGCAGAGGCAGAGACCTACAGTGGAGCACTGGCTTGAATTCCCAAAGCCCCATGGAAGAGAGGGAGGAGTGACAATATGAGTAGAGGGGTAAAAACCATAATGGGAATACCCACTTAAACAACTTACCTTAGCTAATGGGAGCTCACTGACTCTGGCAGGACAATGGGGGGAATCAACATTTGACCAAACTGGGGACTCTGAAAGAGGTGACTGTTATATAACTGGACTACTGGCAATGAGATGAGGATTTATCACTATTGCTTGTATTGACTTTTTGGAACCCATTTCTTTGTTGGGGGGAGACCTTGCTCAGCCTAGAGAGTGAAGAGGACCTTGGTCCTGACTCAAAGCAAAGTGCTAGATTTCATTGCCTTCCTATGGGAAACCTTATCCTCTCTGAGAATTAGATGGGGGTAAAGGTTGAGATATTAGGCAGAGAGGGAGTGGGAATTGGGATTGGTATGTAATGTGAGAAAATATAGTTTTCTTAATATTAATAAAATAGAAAATTTACAGCCGGTTGGTGGTGGCGCATGTCTTTAATCCCAGCACTCGGGAGGCAGAGGCAGGCGGATCTCTGTGAGTTCGAGACCAACCTGGTCTACAAGAGCTAGTTCCAGGCCAGGCTCCAAAGCCACAGAGAAACCCTGTCTCAAAAAACCAAAAAAAAAAAAGAAAAGAAAATTTAAAATAAATCTTAGAGACCATTTTAAGTGTACTAACCAATGCATACTGAATTAGTTAAAATGCTTTATAGAAAAGGGATAGAGACAAGATTTCCTGAAAAAAAATTGAGAGCATGGTGGGGAAAAGGGAGGATGGAAGGGAAGGGGAAAAGGAAGAAGTAGAGGGAGAAAGAGGAATAACATGAAGGAATGTGATGCTCAAGAAGAGTTAATGACAGAGAGGGAGAGCAAGGAAAAGTATGTCTTGATTGAACGAGCCATCAAAGAGCTAGCAAGAAACATGGGACTAGGGAAATTCCCAGGAATCCACAAGGATGACTCGAGCTATAGCTGTAAACAACAGTGATAGCATGCCTATACTGGCCTTTATATTGATGACTACCTTAATCATAGAACTTTCATCCAGCAACTGATGGAAGAGATCTACAGCAAAGCACTGGGTCAAGCTACCAGAAACCAGTGTAAGAGAAAGAGTGCTAATATGAGCAAAGGGGTAAAGATCGTGATGTTGATACCCACAGAAACAGAAGGCTTGAGCTCCTGAGAACTCACTGACTCTGGACTGATATCAGGGGGAACTTGTATACAACGAACCTAAGCACACTAAATGTGAGGGACAGTTGTGAGGCTTGGTCAGTCTTTGGGGCACTGCCAGTGGCTCCATGACTTATCCCTAGTACTTGAATTGGTGTCTTATAACACATTTTCCTTGGAGGGAATCATTGCTCACCCTAAATATAGAATGGAGCCTTGATGTTGCCTTTAAATAAAGTACCAGACTTTGTTGACTCCCCATGTGAAGCTTTACCCTTTCTGAGGAATGGAAGGGAGTGGGGGAGGTGAAAGCTGGAGTGGGAAGAGGGCAGAAAATAGGAATGGGGATAGCTACGTACTTCAGAAAATCTTAATAATTTTTTTTAAAAAAATGGGCAAAGGGAAAGTTATGATAACAGATATTTTAATTGATTCATTGAGTCTTTGAACTAAATAGAAAAGCTTGTGCCAACAACTTTATAATTATTGTTTAAAACATTCTCTCTTTTATTTGAAGGTCAAATGATTATTATTTACTCCTTAAGTTTAAGGATATAATAGCTTGGAATTTTTTGAAGAAAAAAATGTGAAATCAGTTCAAAATTTTTAATGAAGAAGATATCACAAAATGGAAAGATCCCCCATGCTCTTGAATAGGTATGATCAGCAAAGTAAAAAAATGGTAATCTTACCAAAAGCAATCTACAGATTCAATGCAACCTCCATCAAAATTCCAGCACAATTCTTCACAAATTGCTATGGGAGCTATGGTTGGTATCCTGTCACTTATATTATTTTTTAATAAAATGCTGATTGGCTAGTAGCCAATATAGGAAGTATGGGTGGAGCAGCAGTGACCAGGCAGGAAATAGAGGCAAGGCAATGAGACTTTAACATCGTTTTAGAAAAAATATCTGACGATACTCTCAACCTGAGGGCTAGAAGTACACATAGTAAAAAGTAGAGAGAGACATACTCATTCCAATCTAAACATATTGCTTATATGTTATCTGTCATATTTTCCCTAAAATAAATTTTTAGTGAGGCTTGAGAAATGGCCATATAATTTATTGAAAGATGTACTTGCAATTAACTTGGATATTTTATATCCTCCCAATTCTATATTAACTTTGGAAAAAATAATCTATTTCCATAAGGTCATTAGAAATAAAATAAAAATAGCTTATAATATAGCAATACTGGTTTTCTTTTTTCTTTTAGTTTTATTTGATTTGTTATGTTTTTCAAGAAAGTGTTTCACTGTGTAGCCTTCGCTGTCACTGAATATCTGGAGATATTCTGTAGTCCAGGCTGGAATTAAATTCACAGATATCTGCCTTCAATTGCCTCTCAAGTGCTCAGATTAAATATACACACCAACAACAACTGGTTGAAATATTGGATTTTTAATATAATTTTTATTATTTATATCTTCTGGTTATCTGAATGATGTCCTTAGATTTTATGTGAAAGTATAATATGCCTTGTAGAACTTTCCCATAGTGGTTAAACTTAGATGTTGTTAAAAATGTACCATTTAAATACCATGGTTTGCAGTTTTTGACAGAAGTGTTTTTTGACCAAGTAAACATGATCCTTCAAATTTATAAAGATGAACAAATGTGAGCATATGGTTAAGTGCCATTTTATGAAAATTTAAAGAACGTTTTTCCTCTTTGGCAGGATTTTTTTAAACATTGTTTTGAATGGATATAGGCCCAGTATTGAAATCTCATAGGTTTCTATCTGTTTGTCTCTATGTCTGTCTGTTTCTCTTTCTCTCTGAAAGTAATAAGATTCATTAATACAGTTGTTGACAAAAAATTTTACTAATATATGTGCCACTGTTGTTAGCTATGCTGTCTACAGAGCAGTAATGCTTTAGTCTGATCCTCAAGTAATTTGCAATGAAAAGTGAAGCCTAAGGGAACATAATCACAGTGTACTTTGTAATTCTCATAGTCCTTTTAAGACCACACCTTTACACAAAATTATTTTAACATAAGTATTTACATTTGTTCTGGATTTGGGGTGGGGTTGGTTTTTGTTTTTTTGGGTTTTTTGTTTTGTTTTGTTTTGTTTTGAGACAGGGTTTCTCTGTAGCTTTTGAGACTGTCTTGGAAATAGCTGGTCTCAAACTCACAAAGATCTGCGTGTTTCTGTCTCCTGAGTGCTGGGATTAAAACTTGCACTACCTCCAGCCACCTACTGTCCTGGAATTTAACAGCCTCCCAGGTTTGAGAATTGAGGTGTGTGATCAGGTGCATTGTTTTTTAACATTTTCTTCTCAAGTCTAATGTAATTAAAACTCTTGAATCTCATCTGCTTTCAAGTCTCTTAAATATGTACTTTCTTTACAAATCTTCTGTATCTTCTCTATGCCTTGCTTTATTAATATAGAAAAAAGGATATTATCAATTTTTCTGACAGTAATTTATTGAGTGTCAATGAGATATTATTGAGGTAAGGATTTCTAAAATATATTGCATAAGCTATAGAATACTTATAATACCATATATTATCACAAGCCAAAGAAATTTGAAGGTGAATATATATATATATATATATATATATATATATAAAACAATCATTCCAAATGACAAACAATAATAATTTCAATGGACAGAGCCAAGTTTGAACAATAAATACTGTATCTTCATTATAAACATGAGTTATTTATTTTAAGAATTATTTTGAAGTTGTTCCTTTTACACATTTCTGAAACAAAATAAACTTTAAGTTCTATTTATAACATCAAATCTCTCATACCAAATAAATTTGCAAGATATTTTAGGGATTTTTATTCCCCAGTGATTTAAACATTATGATGCTTAACAGACCAAAGTTTATATGTGAATACTATGGCTTAAGATGGATAGCCTCTTACTAATAGGCACATTTTGTTGAGCTTAATGTTCTTTCTTTATGGCTAGAATCCATTAATGAGTGAGTACATACCATATGCATCTTTTGGGGTCTGGGTTATCTTACTAAGGATAGAGTTTTCTATTTCCATCCATTTGCAAAATTCAAGATGTCATTGTTTTTTACCGCTGAGTAGTATTCTAATGTGTATATATTCCACACTTTCTTGATCCATTCTTCCATTGAGGGGCACCTAGGCTGTTTCCATGTTCTGGCTATTACAAATAATGCTGCTATGAACACAGTTGCACAAATGCTTTTGTAGTATTGTTGAGCATCTCTTGGGTATATTTCCAAGAGTGGTATTGCTGGATCCTGAGATAGGTTGATTCCCAGTTTCCTGAGAAACCGCCATGCAGATTTCTAAAGTGGTTGCACACGTTTGCATTCCCACCAGCAATGGAGGAGTGTTCCCCTTACTCCACATCCTCTCCAGCATAGTTATCATTGGTGTTTTTGATTTTAGCCATTCTGACAGGTGTAAGATGGTATCTCAAAGTCGATTTGATTTGCATTTCCCTGATCGCTAAGGAAGTTGAACATGACCTAAGGAAGTTGAACATGACCTTAAGTATCTTTTGGCCACTCGAACTTCTTCTGTTGAGAATTCTCTGTTCAGATCATTACCCCATTTTTTAATTGGGTTATTTAGAATTTTAAAGTCTAATTTCTTGAGTTCTTTGTATATTTTGGAGATCAGACCTTTGTCTGATGTGGAGTTAGTGAAGATCTTCTCCCATTCAGTAGGATGCCTTTTTGCTTACTGACAGTGTCATTTGCTTTACAGAAGTTTCTCAGTTTCAGGAGGACCCTTTTATTTATTGTTGTTCTTATTGTCTGTGCCACTGGGGTTTTACATAGGAAGTGGTCTCCTGTGTATTGCAGGCTATTTCCTACTTTCTCTTCAATCAGGTTCAGTGTGGTTGGATTTATATTGAGGTCTTTAATCCATTTACACTTAAGTTTTGTGCATGGTGATAGATATGGATCTATTTTCATTCTCCTACAGGTTGACATCCAGTTATTCTAGCAACATTTGTTAAAGATACTTTCATTCTTCCATTGCATAGTATTAGATTCTTTTCAAATAAGAGGTGTTCATAGGTATGTGGATTAATATCCAGGTCTTCGATTCGATTCCATTGGTCAATGTCTCTGTTTTTATGCCAATACCAAGCTGTTTTCAATACTGTAGCTTTGTAATAGAGTTTGAAGTCAGGGATGGTAATGCCTCCAGAATTCCTTTGTTGTATAGGATTGTTTTGGCTATTCTGGGCTTTCTGTTTTTCCATATAAAGTTAGTTATTGTACTCTCAATTCCATGAAGAATTTTGTAGGAATTTTTATGGGGATTGCATTGAATCTATATATTGCCTTTGGTAGAATTGCCATTTTTACTATATTGTATCTACAATCCAGGAACATGGGAGATCCTTCCATTTTCTGGTATCCTCTTCAATTTCTTTCTTCAAAGACTTTAAGTTCTTGTCAAATAGTTCTTGTACTTCCTTGGTTAGTGTTACCCCTAGATACTTTTTGCTATTTGTGGCTATCATGAAAGGTGATGTTTCTCTGATTACCCTCTCTGTTTCTTTATCCTTTGTATATAGGAGGGCTACTGATTTTTTTGAGTTGATCTTGTATCCTGCCACTTCACTGAAGGCATTTATCAGCTGTAGAAGTTCTTTGGTAGAGTTTTTGGGATCACTTATGTACACTAGCATATCATCTGCAAATAACAAAAGTTTGATTTCTTCCTTTCCAATTAGAATCCCCTTGATCTCCTTATGTTTTCTTATAGCTATTGCTAGGACTTCAAGAACTATATTAAAGAGATATGGAGAGAGTGGACAGCCTTGTCTTGTTCCTGATTTTAGTGGAATGGCTTTGAGTTTCTCTTCATTTAATTTGATGTTAGCTGTTGGCTTGCTGTATATTGCTTTTATTATATTTATGTATGATCCTTGTATCCCTAATCTGTCTAAGACCTTTATCATAAAGGGTTTTTGAACTTTGTCAAATGCCTTACCAGCATCTAATGAAATGATCATATGGTTTTTCCTTCAGTTATTTATATGATGGATTACATTGATAGATTTTTGTATGTTGAACCAGCCCTGCATCTCCTGGATGAAGCCTACTTGATCAAAATGGATGATTTTTTTTGATGTGTTCTCTGATTCAGTTTGCCAGTATTTTATTGATAGTTTTTGCATCAATGTTTATAAGTTAAATTTGTCTGTAATTTTCTTTCTTTGTTGAATCTTTGTGTGGTTTAGGTATCAGGGTAACTGTAGCTTCATAAAATGAGTTTGGCAATGCCCCTTCTGTTGTTATTTTAGCAGGAGAAAAAAATGTCTTGTTGTATATAAGTCCTTAATCGTATACTGGTAAGGCAAATGGTTGAAGGCTTTTGTGAGTTCAAGAACAACGTGGTCTAGATAGAACCAGGTCAGCTGAGGCTACAAGTAAGAAATTGTTTCAGTTACTTTTTGCAGTGGAATATTTTAGACACACATACTGTAATGTTGTGTTAATAGTTTTTCCTCTTACATTTAACACCACATTATTATTTCTGACATATTAATAAATTTGGTTGAACTTACAAAGAAAAAATATTCAAAAACTTTAATTAGATTTGCACCCTGGCATCTTGGAAGCCTCTGGAGATATTAGTAATTCAAATGTTGTCCAATATGCTACTTCACCTATTTGCATCTTAGATGGTATGCTATGTTTTTTATCTTTGTAATATTGATAAAAGTTTCACCTTAGTATTGCAGTTTTCTTCCCAGGGGTTTTAGCAGTTTTCATCTACTTAGTGGGAGGCAGTTTAAGACGAAGCCAAATTTCCAGATAACACTGAACATTTGTCCCAGGTTGAATCAATTGTTTTGACTCTCACAGTGAAGAAATGTGAAAAATGAATACATAAGGGCTCCCAAGTTTCAAACATTTTGCTCAGTAAAGTGATTGCATACTTTCAATTTTCTTATGTATGCCAATCCGTTAATATTGAAATATTTATTTAAAAATAGATTGTAATTTTTTCCACAGTCTACATATACTTGGGCCCTAGTCACAAATTTGTCCTTGAAATATTTTGCTAGTAAATTGAGCCAAGCTGAATCATGGATAATACAAATGAGAATAGAATCAGCAATGGCAGAAACAATCTTCTTAATGGGTTGAAACTTACAACCCATGGGAGATGAGATGGTCAGGAAACAAAATCTCTCACATGTTAAAGCTGATACAAAGGTAATCAGTGTGAGCCTTAAGGGCTGAGTGGGTTATGTCCTCATTAAGTGATTGCTTTCTATTTTTTTCTTGATTGAACATAAATAAGGTGCATGCATTTAAATGTTTAGCAAATTGTCTAATTAAAAAATTCATTTGAGAACTAGAAGATGTAAGAAACTTCAAATATAGTCTAAAATGAAAAACAATGGTGTCCAAGGAAATTTTTTGGTAATATTAAGCATAATTTAGAAGCAATTTATTTTAGAAAAATACAATTTGGTTTATGAGAGTAGTTCTCATGGGCTAGCATTGAACTGCACATTGAAAGCAATCATGTTTCAGCATGTTCAAGGTCCTAAATATAAGGGACTATTTGATTTATATTGTGAGGTAAGAAAGCATGAGTACGATCATACTGGATAAGGGTACTGGAAGTAAGGAAGCTGTTTTCATGATTCATGTACTGTTCACAAATATTTTACAAAACCTAAGCCTAATGACAGCCTATATGTGGCAGTTCAGCTGAATATCTTTTTCTTATGAAAGAATACAAAAAAGTAGTCCTTAGAAATGGTAGCTGAAAATTTTTCATGTTAAAATCTATGGGGAAGAGAATAATGGTTGTTGTGTTGTAATAGTTTAGTAGTTGCTTTTTTACTTTATAATATAGTTACATTATTTCTCCTTTCCCTTTTCTTCTTTCAAACCTTCCCATGTTTCTATCCTTACTGTATTTCAAATACATGGCCTTTTTCATTAATTGTTGTTACATATGCTTACATGCATATATATTTCTAAATATAACCTGCTCAGACTGTGTAATATTTCATTTATATATGTTTACATGACTGACCATTCATTAACTCAACTAGTGCTTTCTTGTTGTCATATGCTTATTATATTATAATATTATATATTCCTAAATATAAACTTCTCAGTCTGTGCTATGTTACATTTAAGTATGTTTTCATGATTAACCATTTCTTAACTATTAACCAATTAGTGCTGTCTTACCTGGGGAAGATTACTTCTTCCACTCTCAGAATTCCTTCATTATCTATAGTTCTTTTTGTAGGTTTGTGGCCTCCTGGGATTTTTCCCCCATTTTCTTTAGGATGTGGATTTTTTGGTTCTTGTTCAGGTAATGTTTAGGCACTCATCAGGGTAAGAACTTAAGAGTGTAGCTTCTAACATTACCAAAAGACACAATCTTGTAGAAAACTGCCCATTCATCTGGCTCTTAACACCTCTCTTCCCTGACCCAAACTTCTGAAATGATACCTGAATCTTCGGTAAAAGAACTTTTTTTTTTTAAAATAATGTATCCATTATGACTGGATTTCACAACTTTGCATTCTTAATACATTTGCATATCTGGTAGGTTCTCCATCTGTTGGAAAGAAATGTTCAAATGACCATACTTGAGAACTATACTTACCTGATGAAAAAAAGGGTAAATATTAGTAATTCATATAGAGATTGTGCTGATTTGGTAAGATGTGGTTGTAGACTTTCTTCCAAGATACATGACTAGCCCTATTTAGTTAGATAGATTCTAGTTGTTAGCATGATTTCCCTCTTTGGTGCGGGACAATTCTGTCAAACATGTTTTAAATAAATGCTGATTATCCAGGCCAGAAGTATAGGCGGGAAAACCAGACAGGAAGTAGAGGTGGAGCAAGGAGAACAGGAGAAATTGGGAAGCAGGAAGCTTCCCTGGGATTCCTGCGCAGATCTCCAACAAGGCAACATGTAGCAGCCCAGCTGAGAGAAGGTACTGGCTATGTGGCTGACAATGGGTTAATATAACTTATGGG
>JAQHUG010000242.1:1049277-1064970 GCA_028555095.1 Dicrostonyx torquatus
CTTCTTAGACAGAGATGGAGGGGGGAGGACCTTGGGCTTCCCATAGGGCAGGGTATCCTCCCCCATCTTAAGGAAGCAGGGGGAGGGCGGTGGGGTAGGGGGCGAACGGGAGGGCAGGGAACAAGGGGAGTAAATGTAAATTTTTCTTGTAATAAAAATAATCTATGCAAAAAAAAAAAAAGGTAAGCTGGGTCTCAGTGGTCCTGGATGCTGGCTCTCCCTCTCTCAGCCTTTCAATATGGCAGAGGTTCTTTTACTTTCAGCTCTGGTTCTGCTGGGTGGGAGCCATGTTCACCATCTCAACCCTGCTAAGTGGTTGGCCCCTACTGCCACCAAGAAACTTGCTGTCCACACACCCCATTCAATTGATCCACTTCCTAAAAGAGGCAGAGCTGTTCCTACCACTAGCATGATCCAGAAAGCCTTCTTAAAGAAGCAGGACAGTTTTTACTGCTACTGCTGAGTCAGGAAGCCTTCTCTTAAAGAAATTATGCCTCTGCTTGCTTCTAGCAAACAGAGCCCACCTGAGAAAATGCTGCTACCATGAAGTTGTGCTTATCACTGTTAATTCCTTCCCAAGCTCTCTCAGGTTTTAAATGGGTGTAACTGTGCCACATTAGCAAGCCATGTGTAGACAGAGACTGTAAACATTTTAAATATTAACTTTAAATTTTTAAAATTAACGCAGAATTATCACTACTTTTATTGAAATATTATACTTCTCTCTAAATTAATCTCTTTTATATTTTTCTAATTATAATATAATTGTATTATTTATCTTTTTTCTTTACTCCCTACAGAACCTCCGGTATTACTGCTAGCCATTTTTTTTAATTTATTTTTTTATTTAAAAAAACAATCTTTTCTCATACTATACAACAATTCCAGCTCCCACTCACTTACCCCTCCTGCTCTTTCTATCCCATCACCTCTCCACTATCCCCTCCTCAGAGTGGGTAAGTGTTCCCCTAGGGAGTCAACAAATTCTAGCATATCACTCAGAGACAAGACCAAGGCCCTCCACACTATATCCAGGCTGAGCAATGTATCCCTCCAAACAGAATGGACTTCATAAGTCTGTTCACACTCTAAGAATAAATTCTAGTCCCTACAGACTGGCAGAGCCACAAACCTGTCACACATTCATAGAACCTAGTTTGGTCCCATGCTGGCTCTCCCCTGTCAGTCTGAAGTCATTAAGCTCCCATTATTTCAAATAAGCTGTTTCACTTGGTATGCCCATCATGGTCTTGAGCCTTTTACTCATATTATTGCTTCCCCATCTCTTCAACTGGACCCTAAGAGTTTAGTTCACAGCTTCACTGTGAATCTCTGCATTTACCTCCATCAGTTGGTGGATGAAGATTCTATGATGAAAATTATTGTAGTAATCAATCTGATTACAGAGGAAAACTAACCCAGGTATACTCTCCACTATTGCTTAGGGTATTTGCTGAGGTCATCCATGTGGATTACTGGGTATTTTCCTGTGCAAGGTTTCTTGGCAGTCTCATAATGACTCCCTCAATCAAGACACCTCCTTCAACTGCTTGTTCTTTTTCAGATTTATGGCATTTATTGCTTTAACTGATATTTCATATATATATATATATATATATATATACACATATATATGAATGAACATATATGGATAGATGACAGACAAACAGACAGATAGAGATAGAAGTAAGTGTGGGGATTATGTCTCAAGGATATTTCCTTGATGCAACAGACAGCATTAGAGAAAACCACAATATTTAGGATGCAGAGTTGTGCAATCCAGGCCCAATGGATTTTTCTGCAAAGTAATTCCTTAACTTAAGGCTCAGGGAACATTGTGAATGATACTCAAACTATCTATAATATTTTTTCTTCTGTTTCCAATGTTTATTTAGTACATATATGGATATAAATAAAATTTCAATTGTAATAAATTCCATGGAGATTATGTTACAGAAGCTTCTTAAGACAGATGAAGCCTAAAAAAAATAACAATTTACTGACAAGATAATATTTATGAAAGATTAACTCCAGAGAGAGAAAGAATTATTATACTTAAATGATCATGTTTTAAGTGTTTCAGAATGTGCCACAATTCAGTATTTGTGACATTAAGTAGATTTTTATTTTTAATTATTCCTTTAAACATTATAAGAAGTTAGACAACTCATTATTTTTCTAAAGTTTTTGGGTTTGTCTTACTAAAAATTAAGGTTTTTACAATGAGTCATTGGTAATATTCTAAGATTAAATGATTATATTTTTGCCAAATCCTCATTGAAATGTTTTTATAATAACATGTAATCTCCACACAGAGATTTTCATTATGAATTTGATACAAATTTATTCTAGTATAATGTTCAATGTTTTATATAAAGGAAATCATGTAAATGTTTTTCTGTATAAATGTTTAAAAAGTTTGGTCATTCTAAAGTTTGTGAGTATATCCTACTTTACTCTGAAATGAGTCAGTATTTAAAAGAACAATCATAGTTTTATGAAATTGAGATATTTTCAGACATTTCTAATAGTTGAGAAATGGGTGGTTTTTTGTTTTTGTCTTCTTTTTT
Organism: Dicrostonyx torquatus; assembly: GCA_028555095.1. Lineage (NCBI taxonomy): Eukaryota > Metazoa > Chordata > Mammalia > Rodentia > Cricetidae > Dicrostonyx > Dicrostonyx torquatus. Next base: position 1,051,848 of record JAQHUG010000242.1, read on the forward strand.
GAGACAGCATTTCACTATGTAGGTCTTTCTCTCCTGGAACACACTATAATGACCAGACTGGCCTCCAAATTTCAGAGATCTAACATCCTCTACCTCGGCTTTTCAAAGCCTGGCGTTAGAGGCATTCACCACTATGCCCAACTAATGAATGCTTTTTAATTTAAAACAATTTAGTACTTCAACCCACATAATTTACTAGAAGAGAAAAATCCCAAAGTGGATGGTGCTCCAAGAAATAATTCAGTTCATTGTGAGTAGGCTTTTTTTTTAATAGTTACAAATCAAAGACATATTGAGTAAGGGGTTAAAGGGTAGCTGATCCTTTGGTACAAAGATGTCAAAAGTCTTTCTGTCCATCTAGATCAGTGGTTAACTCATATAGGTATCTGATAACCTTTAACCAGAGTGCTCTTGATCTGTGAAACATCTGCAAGCAAAGGAACATTGAGCTGTGTAATATCTTCCTCTGGCATCAAAACTTTCCCTCTAGTTTACCGGGTTCACCAGTCCAAAAGGCCAGACACTCACTGTCTAACTTTCCACTATCACTTTTTCAAGCTAATCAGTTCTGATGCAACTGATATAATTTACCATACAACCATGTGCTACTTAGAGAACATGAATTTACTTTATATTAAACCTATCAATTAAATTTTCCTTCAGAACTTTCCAACAATAAGAAGTCAAATTAAGAATGTAGGGGTGAGGAATCTGTGTAGGCACAAGCTTTAACTTCTCCATGTTCACTCTTTGTATGGGTGTTGTGCTCAGCAATGGGACCCTGTTGTTAGCTTGAGAAGAAAAACATTTTGTCCTAGGATTTAACATGAGTTGTTTGGAGATTTCTACAGGGTCCCCTAGGCCAACAACTAAACTGAATATAACCTTCTATTATGACTGGAAGTCTTACCTGGCTCCATGAAATTGGCAGTTGAAACATTATATCTACCAGTACTATATGTGTCCTCATTAGTTTCAACTGCCCTAGGTTTCCACAACACCCATGTAATGCCTCCCTAATTTCAGCCATCTCTCCCACACACACTCTCTCTCTTGATCCTATCCCCCCACCATGCATCTGATCCCTCTGGCTATTGTCCCTCCTGTTCCCAGTCCACCTTTGAAATCTGTTCTATTTTCTCTTTCTGTGAATCCCAGAGAGAACTCTCACCTCAACTAACTTCTGTGGATCTATATGTGTCTTATAAAATCATCATCAAAAAAGCATGTTCCAGCAATAGATGGGAACGGATACATTGATACACGCCTAGACATTCTGTGTAGAAATATTCTAAATTGAATATCCCTATAAAATCTCCCCTCTCTGAACTTAGGAAATACTATAGAAGAACAGGTGGGAAAACTGTAAGAGCCAGAGGGGTGGAGAACACCAGAAGGACAAGGCCCTATGAATCCACTAACCAAGGTACTTGTGGTCTCATAGAGAGTAAACAGCAAACAAGGACCTACAGGGGTCTGTACCAGGGCCTCTGCATATGTATTACAGCTATTAGAGTTCAGTATTTTTTCACGATTCCCGACTATGAAAATGAGAGTGTTCCAAACTCTTCTGCCTGATATTGGGACTTTTTCTCCCTGCTGTGTTGCTTTGGTACTAATTTTTCTTCATATTATTATACTTTATGGTGACATATTTGATTGTTATCTCTTAGAAGCCAGTTTTTTCAAATGTAAGACAGAAAAAGAATGAGTCTAGTGAGGAGGGGCGGTGGGGAGGAACCAGAAAGAGTAACAGGAGGGTAGATTATAATCAAAATATACTGCATGAGAAAAGAATGTATTCTCAATAAAAGAAAGAGATGTCCCCACAAAAATGAAAAGAAAATTAAGTTATCTTAAATTGAGTTCAAGTAATCAGTTCCTGGTGTCCCACAAAGTCATTGAACTTTGATCTTCAATTTCGTTCACTGTTAAAAAACTGCGATTCACTTCGTGTGGCAAAGTTTTGTTATAAATTACACTTCTTTTCCTGTGAATTTGTTTTATTATCTTGAATTTGTTTCTTATAGTATGTACATGTAGAACTGTTTTATCCCATCAAGCCTTTAAGAATTCAGGGCCAAGTCATACTGCAGAACTATTTAATTTTCCCAAGGTAATAACTTTATTATTTGCTTGTCTGTTACACATTTTGACTATCAAATGATCATTCAGTCTAAGTCTTTCAGAGTACTCATTTGAAATATAAAATATCTATGTTTATTTAGATATCAAATAACAAAATATAAATATTGGCATAACATAATATATATCATCTTCATCTTCATGTTGATGTCAAATTTAAAATTATTTAAATTATATTTAAATTTTTAAAAATGATAGTATCATAGAAGTGTCCTATTGCAGTAGATGGAAACTAACACAGACAAACACCTGGACAATGTGCAGAGACTAAGAGATATTGAAACACTGTTTCTAAATCAGATGTATTTTTATCAAATTCCTTACCTCAAGGCTCAGATACTAATGGAGAATTGGAGGAGAAAGGGTTGTAAGGGCCAGGGAGGATGGATGACTCCAAGAAAACAGTGTTTAACAAATAGGACAGGATTTATGGACTTATGAACTCACAATGACCATGAAAACATATACAAAGGTCCTGCACAGATTTGTACCAGATTCAGTTCAAGTTCTAAAAGAAATAAGTGGACTTGGACTCCTACCCATTACCAAGAAATTATATGCAACTGACAACAGCATTTCCAAACCTGTAATACACGAGGGTCAATATTATCTAAGAAACATTTAAAATAATTTAAATTTAGTTTCATATTTGTATACACTATCATTTTGCATTAGTATTTTCAATTTAGTTGTTAATGAAAGCAGAGACCTAGAATATCAAATCCCCGTGTATCACTTTTTTGTTATCTCTAAACATTATTACTTTCTTGGTTAAATAAGCAATGATGCCATAGAGAGAGTAATTTCATCACTTTTTCACAATTTTCATCAGGTTTTGCAAGCTAACAGACTTATCTTTTTTGTCTCCTCATCCTGTTCATCATCTCTGTCCATTTTACTCTATCATCCTTTTGTTGCTTTGATATTGTTTCTAATATTCTATTCAAATCTATCATAAAATTAGTAAGAGAACTTATTCAACAGATCATTATTAACCCTTATTAAAGCATATTATAAACATTTAAATGTGGACTATGCAATTAAGGTGTGAATCTTTAGTTTTGTTTACTGCTGGATAGTTTAATGTCAACTTGTAACAAGCTAAACTCATTCAAGAAAATGGAACCTTAATTAAGAAAATAGTTCTATAATATTATGCTGTTGGCAAGCCTATAAGGCATTTTTTTTTAAATTAGTGATTGATGGGGAAGGGCCCAGGACACTGTAGGTGAAACCATCTCAAGCTGATAGTCCTATGTCTATAACAATGTTGACTGAGCAAGTCATAAAGAACAAACCAGTAAGCAGAACGCTTCTGTGACTCTGCATCTGCTCCTGTTTTCGGGTACCTGTACTGTGAGAGTTCCTTCTCTCACTGCATCTCATAATGAAATGTTATCTGGAAATGTCAATGAAATATGCACTTTGCTCCCCAACTTACTTTCATTCGTGACATTACAACACAGAAATAATAACACTAACAAAAACATTTGCATTAGTGATAAATTAGTTGCTGCTCACAAACAATGTAATGGAATATATGTGTGTGTGTATGTATGTGTATAGGTGTATATATGTGTGTGTATGTATGTATGTATGTATGTATGTATGTATGTATGTATGTATATATGTATGATATAGTGCTATGGGAACAATTTTGTCCAGAATATGTGCTGATACACAACTACAATGATGGTTACCCTATACTGTAAAATTCTACAGTCACCTAGAAATTGACCCTTTAAACAAATCTATAAAGTATTTTAAAAATTATATTAGCCTTTGGTAATCTTCAAGGAGTTACTTATATTAGGTTAAATGTTTGGGAAAGACCGGCATTAAATACAGATAGCACCAGCCAAGGAGATAGTATTCTGATATGAATGAAAAGAGAAAATTTAGCTCAGTGCTATATTTTATAACTCTGATATTCCCAACTACAGACAAAAATGGCCATCATAATCAAATTCTTGTTTACATGGTTTTCTCATTACTTTCTTGATTTGGAAACCTAAAATCAAGAGTTAGATTACTTTCTTAATTTAGAAACCTGAAAATACCTTTTTCCGCAAGTTGCTTTGTCAGTTTTTCTCTCAAATACAAGACAAATAAATAAAAAGTTATTTACTCACCAGTGTTATAAATAGGAACCTGAGACTTCTATCATTAAATTAATATATGAACTAAGAGAGGCAAATAAGAAGGAATTCATCAATTAATGTAGATGAGAAAGAAAATCTGTTTTTTTAAAGGAGAAAAACAAATACATGCTAAGAAAGATATATATGAGGTCCTTTAAAAAAATTTCAAGTGTCCTCAAAGTAGCCGTATTATGAAATTGGAAAATATATTCAAACCTGAAATTAAATAGAAAAGTTAAGATTCTTGCTTGATGTGATATTTACAAATGCTGTAGGCTTTAAGACGGGGAAATGTTAGATTAGAAGGTGGAATCTCTATCATCCACAATTTAAAATGTTTTATTCACTACAAGCTTGGAATCAAATATTATATTTCATGAAAATATATTTCAGGAGAATCACTTAAAAATTTATTGCTAGCATTATTAGATGAACCATAAAATAAATTAAATTAAAATAAAATAAATTAAATACTACCATTAACATTGATATTAATGTATATTTTAAGTATAAATTATATGGGGAACACTTTGTTAAATGACCAGATATCATTTAATCTCTATGAAAATATTTATATTGCCATCCAAGTTCCTCCTGTTTATAGATGTATTCCCATTTGCTCCAGAGAAAACTGCCAAGCTAATGACATTTAGAGTGATGGCAGCATCATCTGTCATCCTTCTCTGTAATTCTCTCCAGGCTCTGGCAGACAAATACATTTTCACATGCCATAAAAAATTAAGTATCAAAATAGTGTAAAAATAACTTTAAGGGTCTGATAAAAGAGCCTAATGCAAGGACATTGAAAGTTAATGCTTTTCTATGTCTAAACTTGTCATTTTCAGTGTCACATATTTTAGAAAATAAAATGATCCTTTAAAAGTTCCAGAGGATAAAGTGAGACAAGATCTATTATAAGGAGAGGTGACTACTAGTGGGAAAGAGCCATGTGTTGTTTAAATAACACAAAATATGTTTGTACTTCAAGGATTTACTTCTTCATAAAATGGTTAGCATGCATGCACAAAAAAGATAAAAATTATAATCAAAGTGTGCAAGGGTCAGCATTGATGATGGGTTATTCAAGATTTATGAGTATCAACCTACATATGAAAATTAATATTAATATTCTGCCAGTTTTGCATATCATTAATTTGCAGATATAGAACATAACAGATCCAAAATTTTCAACAACAATTAAAACTAATTTTATTTCCATGAAGTATTTGATCAGTGCCTGTCTAAACTACACAGTCTACAATTAGTAATTTCACTTGAGGATGTGATCTGTTTCTTCTGCGTTACATATAATATATGCAGAAAGACAATTCTTGAACAAAATTTTGTCACCATTAGGCTAGTAGAAAAGGTAAATAAGCCTTTATGGACAATTAATTACTGTTCATAATTATACAAAATTCAGCCAGCACTATGGAATGACCTTATTTCAATTATTCATAATTCATCTCGTTTAGTATTGTGATGTCTCAAAATTATTCCTAGTTTATTTATAGTAATATATCTCACATAAAATTTGTTCTTTATGGATGGGCCAAATTTGAGTTTATTCCCAATTTTTATTTCTCAGAAAATTTTAGAAAATCAGCAGTATATGTTAAATTCGACTCAGTTCGTATAAAAAGATTTATTTTTATTTATTTTACTGTTGAGAATTTCATATGTGCATATCATAAATTTGTATTTAATCCTTAACTTCTGACTTGTTGTCTCTGCCTTACCACTGTCCCACACAATGTGTTATGTGAATCATTGGGTCCATTTAGAGCTTCAGGATAGTATATGCATTATTATGGATTAATCTAGTATGGGTAACCTTTCAGAAGCCCCATTCATGAAGGAAAGTAATTTTAACTCTTTTATAAGCCATCAATTGCCAATATATTTTCAGTTGGATTGAAAGATTTTGAGTGTTCTACTATATGCATTGTGACTTTGTCCAGGTTACTATTGGAAAGGTTTTAGGTGTGCCTCACAGATGCTATCAGTTCATGTATGAAATAGCCCTATAATTTCTGCTGATTATTATTTCTCTGCAGATGTCCAGTACCTCTGATTTTTATATTCTTCCTGTTGCATTTTCCATAATGATCTTGAATCTTGGAAGAATGGTTGTGATATAGATGCTGAAGGTATTATACTTCAGACACAATTTTCATAAGTCCCTCTACAGGAATTGATATGAAAATCTCCCTGAGATCTAGCTCTCATGCATGACACCTGAAGGTACTGGGCAAACTTCCCAGCAGGAAAGCAACCTATAATCCTAACCAGCTATGATACCTATGAACTATAACAATGTCCAGTGTGACACAGTAGTGTTAGGTGTGTAGTAGTGACATATATAACTTAACAATAACCACCAGTCCTATAATTAAATTTAAAAATCCTTCATCATGGGGGAAATCATGCCTGATACTAGAAACCTATTCAACTATCCAGTATTACTGGTATGATAAATTTTGGAGCAGAACCAATCAACACTATTTTACTAAACAAGCATATTCCCTAACTAACTCTAAATATTTGCACTTATACCCACACATAATGTTTAGTCCTCATTCCTATTCAAAAAATCTTATTTTTGCATGTTTAGTTTTAATTCTTTGTCTTTAGTGAAACATTTGAAATTGCATAAGGCTAGAATACTTACCTTTTTTTTTTTTTTTTTTTGGTTTTTCGAGACAGGGTTTCTCTGTGGCTTTGGAGCCTGTCCTGGAACTAGCTCTTGTAGACCAGGCTGGGCTCGAACTCACAGATATCCGCCTGCCTCTGCCTCCCGAGTGCTGGGATTAAAGGCGTGCGCCACCACCGCCCAAACTCATGCTGGAGTCTTAACCCTTCATCTTCAACTTTGCCTGGAAATAGAATTGTGAAAGATATTATGAGATATTACATATCTGTAATCTGTAAAGCATTGTCCTAAAATTTCCACTGATAAATAAATGTCCAAATAAGAAATTCCATAGAAATGTCAATATCTCAGTATTGCTGTCAATATTACTTATTGAAATAAGTAAGCATTGACAAGATGCAGCTACAGTCATCTACATTAATAAAAGTGTCAAATGTTCCATGCAGGGAAAATTAATAAATTGATTTTTAAAATACACTTGAACATAGTTGAACAAATGTATTTGTAGTATGATTGACCACTCTTTGAGTATGTGCCCAAGAGTGGCATTGCTGGCTCCTGAGGTAGATTGCCCAATTTTCTGAGAAACATCTATACTGATTTCCAGTGTGGTTGTACAAGTTAGCCTTCCCATCCGCAATTGCGGAGTGTTCTCCTTACTACATATCATCTCCAGCATAAGCTATCATTGGTGTTTTTGATCTTAGCCATTCTGACTGGTATAAGATGATATCTCAGAGTCATTTTGATTTACATTTCGCTGATGTCTAAAGATGTTAAATATTTCCTTAAGTTTAGTTTTTCGGCCCTTTGAGATTCTTCTGTTGAGAATTCTCTGTTTAGTGTTGCACCCCATTTTTTTAAATTGGGTAATAGACTTTCGATGTATAAATTCTTGAGTTATTTTAAAATTTTTGAAGTCAGTCCTCTCTCTGATGTGAGATTGATGAAGATCTTTTCACACTATGCTGCCTTTTTATCTTAGTGATTGTGTACTTTGCTTTACAGAAGCTTCTCAGTTTCAGGAGATCCCATTTATTTATTGTTGTTCTCAGTGCCTGTGCTTCTGTTGTTATATTTAGAAAATAAGTCTCTACTATCAATGCATTGAAGGTTTTTTCTCACTTTCTCTTCTGTCAGGTGGTCTGATTTATATTGTGGTCTTTAATCCATTTAGACTTGAGTTTTATGCATGGGCATAGATATGGATCTATTTGCATTTTCTTACTTGTTGCTATCCAGTGATCCCTGTTAAGACTCTAAGCAATACAGAAGAGGGTGCTCAATCTGGCATTGCCCTGTAGTAAGATTGATGACTATCTTAAATATCACCATATACCTTCATGCAGAAACTGATGGAAACAGAAACAGAAACCCAACAGCAGAACACTGACTGAGTTCAGATGAAGAGTGGGAGGAGTGAGAATATCAGCAAAGAGGTCACAACCATGATGAGAACACTCACAAAAAGAGTTTACCTGAGCAAATGTGTGCTCACTAACTCCAGCTGGATAGGGAGGAAACCAGCATAAATTAAAACTAGACCCTCTGGATATGAGTGAAAACTGTGTGGATGGGGCAGACTGCAGAGTTACTGGCAGTGACACCAAAATTTATGTCTAATGAATTGGCTTTATGAGAACCAGTTCTCTTTGGATGAATATCTTACTCAGCCTAAATATAGTAGGCAGGGCCTTGTACATTCCACAAAGGAATGTACCTTACTCTCTCTGAGGAGCAGATGGCTGTGGCAGAAAATGTGAAGGGAATTGGAGGAGGGGAGGGAGTGGGAACTGCAATTTTTATGTTAAAGGAAAAAAGGGTAGCTTGTTTTCTTTTTAAAATAATTTTGAAAAAATAAGTAGCAGTAGAAATGCCCCTAATTACCTTCTTTTTAAATTATTATTGCAAGAAAAATTTACATTTACTCCCCTTGTTCCCAGCCCTCCCTCTCCCACCCTACCCCACAGCCCTCCCCCTGCTTCCTTAAGATGGGGGAGGATACCCTGTCCTATGGGGAGCCCAAGGCCCTCCCCCCTCCAACTCGGTCTAAGAAGATGTGCATCCATATTGAATAAGTTCCCAAATAGCCAATACATGCAGAAGAGATAGGTCCCAGTGCCATTATCACTGGCTTCTCAGTCAGTCCCCATTGGCAGTCACATTCAGAGAGACCGGTTAGGTCATATGCTCATTCAGTCCTGGTCCAGCTGGATTTGATGAGCTCCCAATAAATCAAGCACACTGTCTCTGTTGATAGGCCAGTCCCTCACGGTCCTCACATCTTTGCTCATCCTCTCCCTCCTTCTGCTCTTCCACTGGACCTTGGTAGCACGATCCCTTGCTCTGGTGTGAATGTGGGTCTCTGGCTCTATCTCCATCCATCATGCGAAATTTCTATGGTGACGATTGAGATATTCAACAAAGTAACTATGGGACAAGTTCAGTTCAGGCACCCACTCCTCTGCTGCCCAAGTTCCTAGCTGGGACTTCCCTGTGAATACCTGGGATCCGCTCTAGAGACAAGTCTCTTGCAAATCTTAAAATGACTCCCATTAATGTAGATATCTTATTCCCTTCCTCCATCTCCACCCTCCCACAACCCAGGCTCTCCCCGGTTCTTCCTCTCTCCCTTCTATCCCCCTCCCTTTCGTTTACCCCCTACCCCAATCCCTACCTCCACCCCCATTCCCACACCCGTGCTTCCAACTTTTGTCTGACGATCTTGTTTGCTTCTGAATTCCAGGAAAATCTATATAAGTTTTTCTTTGGGTTCACCTTGCAACTTAGGTGCCCCTCAATGGAAGAATGGATCCAGAAAGTGTGGAATATATACACATTAGAATACTACTCAGCGGAAAAAATTAATGACATCTTGAATTTTGCATGCAAATGGATGGAAATAGAAAACTCTCTCCTTAGCGAGATATCCCAAACCAAAAAAGATGAGTATGGTTCGTACTCACTCATTAGTGGACCTTAGCCATTAACAAAGGACATTAAGCATATAGCTTACAAGCCTGCAGATGCCAAATAACAGGAATCATCATATAAACTTTTTCATGTAGAAAATGGAAAATTCGGGGGCCCACAGAAACACTATGAACTTTCCTTATTTGAAGATGATATGATAGTGTACATAAGTGATACCAAAAACTCTACCAAGGAACTTCTACAGCTGATAAATACCTTCAAAGAAGTGGCAGGATACAAGATCAACTCAAAAAAATCAGTACCCCTCCTATACACAAAGGACAAAGAAACAGAGAGGGAAATCAGAGAAGCATCAATTTTCATGAAGCCACAAATAGCATGGAGTATCTTGGGGTAACACTAACCAAGGAAGTAAAAGAGCTATTTTACAAGAACTTTAAGTCTTTGAAGAAAGAAATTGAAGAGGATACCAGAAAATGGAAGAATCTCCCATTCTCATGGATTGGTAGGATCAATATAATAAGAATGGCAATTCTTCCAAAGGCAATTTATAGATTCAATGCAATCCCCATAAAAATCCCAACAAAATTCTTCGTAGAACTTGAGAGAATAATAACTAACTTCGTATGGAAGAACAAAAAGCCCAGGATAGCCAAAACAATCCTATACAACAAGGAACTTCAGGAGGCATTACCATCCCTGACTTCAAACTCAATTACAGAGCAATAACAATGAAAACAGCTGGTATTGACATAAAAACAGAGATGTTGACCAATGGAATTGAATAGAAGATCTGGATATTAGTCCACAAACCTATGAACACCTAATATTTGACAAAGAACCAAAAAGTATAAAATGGAAGATTGAAAGCATCTTTAACAAATGATGCTAGCATAACTGGATGTCAACCTGTAGGAGAATGAAAATTGATCCTTATCTGTCACCATGCACAAAATTTAAGTCTAAATGGATTAAAGACCTCAATAGAAATCCGAATACATTGAACCTCATAGAAGAGAAAGTAGGAAGTAGCCTGCAATATATGGGCACAGAAGACTACTCCCTATGTGAACTCCAGTGGCACAGACAATAAGAACAACAATGAATAAATGGGACCTCCTGAAACTGAGAAGCTTCTGTGAAGCAAAGGACACTGTCAGTAAGACAAAAAGCATCCTACTGAAAGGGAGAAGATATTCACTAACCCCACATCAGACAAAGGCCTGATCTCCAGGATATACAAAGAACTCAAGAAACTAGACATAAAATTCTAAATTCCCCAATTAAAAAATGGGGTAATGATCTGAACAGGGAATTCTCAACAGAAGAAGTTCGATTGGCCAAAAGATACTTAAGGTTATGTTCAAATTCCTTAGCAATCAGGGAAATGTAAATCAAAACAACTTTGAGATACCATCTTCCACCTGTCAGAATGGCTAAAATCAAAAACACCAATGATAACTATGCTGGAGGGGATGTGGAGTAAGAGGAACACTCCTCCATTGCTGGTGGGAATGCAAACTTGAGCGACCACTTTGAAAATCAGTATGGCGGTTTCTCAGGAAATTGAGAATCAACCTACCTCAGGATCCAGCATTACCACTCTTGGGATTATACCAAGAGATTCCCAACCGTACTTAAAAAGCATCTGTGCAACTATGTTCATAGCAGGATTAATTGTAATAGCCAGAACCTGGAAACAACCTAGGTGTCCCTCAATGGAAGAATGGATCCAGAAAGTGTGGAATATATACACATTAAAATACTACTCAGAGGTAAAAAAACAATGACATCTTGAATTTTGCAGGCAAATGGATGGAAATAGAAAACACTATCCTTAGTGAAATATCCCAAACCCAAAAAGATGAATACAGTATATACTCACTCATTAGTGGACCCTAGCCATAAACAAAGGACATTAAGCTTATAGCTCATAAGCCTAGAGAAGCCAAATAGCAAGGTGAACCCAAAGACAAACATATACAGATTCCCCTGGAAATTGGAAGCAAACAAATTCGCCAAGCAAAAGTTGGAAGCACGGGATTTGGGATGGGGGTGGAAGTAGGGGTGGTGGTGGGCAAAAAGAAGAGGGAAAGGGAGAAGGGAGAAGGGAAGAACTGGGGAGAATTTTGGGGAGTGGGAGGGTGGAGATGGAGGAAGGGTGGTTATAGGAGAAGGGGTTTAAGACATGTACATTAAGGAGTCATTTTAAGATTGGCAAAAGACTTGTCTCTAGAAGGGATCCCAGGTGTTCACAGGGATGTCCCCTGCTAGGTATTTGGGCAACAGAGGAGAGAGTCCCTGAACTAGCCTTGGCCCATTGTCACATTAATGAATATCTTGATCATCACCATAGAATTTTCACCTGATGGATGGAGATAGAGTCAGAGACCCACATCTACATCAAAACAAAGGACTAAGCTCCCAAGGTGCAGTTGAAGAGCAGAAGGTGGGAGAGGATGAGAAAGTAAGTCAAGACTGTGAGGAACTGGCCCTTCAACTGAGACAGTGTTCCTGATCTATTGGGAGCTCATCAAATCCAGCTGGACCAGGACTGAATGAGAATATGACCAAACTGGAGTCTCTGAATGTGGCTGCCAATGGGGACTAACTGATAAACCAATGATAATGACACGGGGACCTATCTCTACTCCATGTATTGGCTTTTTGGGAACCTACTGTATATATGGTTGCACACCTTTTTAGGCCAGGATGAAGGGGGGAAGGCATTGGGCTTCCCACAGGGCAGGGTGCCCTGCCCCCTCTTAAGGAAACAGGGGGAGCGAGGAGGGATACTGGGAGAGTGGGAGGGCCTGGGACAAGGGGAGAAAATGTAAATTTCTCTTTTTACAATAATAAAAAAAAGATCAGAAAAGAAAAAAAAATTGTAGCTAGGGCTTTCTTAAACCTATCAGTTTGATGTTGAAAATTTAATACCAGATTGCCTTTGCTTAGGGATTAAGATTTCCCATCAGCAAAGTAACTATGGGACAAGTTCAGTTCAGGCACCCACTCCTCTGCTGCCCAAGTATCTAGCTGGGACCTCCCTTTGAATGCCTGGGATCCCCTCAAGAGACAAGTCTCTTGCAAATCTTAGAAAGACTCCCATTAATGTAGATATCTTATTTCCTTCCCCAATAACCATCCTTCCTGCATCTCCAACCTCCCCCAACCCAGGCTCTCTGCGGTTCTTCCTTTCTCCCTTCTACCCCCTCTCTTTCACCTACCCCCTCCCCCATCCCAACTCCCA